>REGO01000048.1:643125-664050 GCA_010120015.1 Rhombomys opimus
TTTTTTTTTCTTTTTTTTTTCCTGTTTCTATTTTCTGGAATAGTTTGAACAGTATTTGTATTAGCTCTTCTTTGAAAGTATATTTGAATTCTGTTCTGAAACCATCTGGAAACTATTTTCTGGAATAGTTTGAGCAGTATTTGTATTAGCTCTTATTTGGAAGTATATTTGAATTCTGTTCTGAAACCATCTAGCCTTGTCCTTCTTTTGGTTGGGAGACTTTTAATAACTGCTTCTATTTCCTTAGGAAATATAGGGCTATTTAAATTGTTTACCTGATCTTGATTTAATGTTGGTAAGTGGAATCTATCAAGAAAATTGCCCATTTCATTTAGATTTTCCAATTTTATGGAGTGCAGGCTTTTGAGTGACACCTAATGATTCTTAGATTTCCTGTTGTAATATCCTTTTTTTCATTTCTGATTTTGTTAATTTGGATATGATATTCTCTCTCTGCCTTTTAGTTAGTTTCATTAAGGATTTGTCTACTATAGTGATTTTCTCAAAGTAGCAGCTTTTGGTTTTGTTGATTCTTTGTATCACTCTCTTTGTTTCTACTTGATTGATTTTAGCCACCAGTTTGCGAATTTGCTGTAGTGTATTTGTTTCTTTTTGTTCTGGAGCTTTCAGGATTGCTGTTAAATTGCTAGTATGGGAAAGTTTCAATTTCTTTATGAAGGCTTTTGGTCCTATGAACTTCCTCTTAGCATTATTTTCATTGTGTCCCCTGAGTTTGCATGTTTTGACTTTATTTTCATTGAGTTCTAGAAAGTCTTTCATTTCTTTACTTCATCTCTGACCCAGAGGTCATTGAGTACAGAGTTATTCGGTTTCCATGAATTTGTAGGATTTCTGTTGTTTTTGTTGTTGTTGAAGTCCAGGTTTCTTTCATGGTGATATGATAAGCTACAAGTGTTTATTTCAATTTTCTTGTATCAGTTGAGGTTTGCTTTGTAACCAACTATATGGTCAATTTTGGAGAGGGTTCAGTGAATTTTTGAGAAGTAGGTATATTATATTTTTATGTTTGGGTGAAAAGTTTTGTAGATGTCTGTTAGGTCCATTTGATTCCTTACATCTGTTAAGATTATTATTTTTCACTATTTCATTATTCACAATTTGATGGTTTAATTTCTGTCTCATTGACATGTCCATTAGTGAAAGCAGGGTGGTGAGAATCGCTGTATGAATTAAGCATTAATAATGGGTTTGTGCACAAGTATTGTATAAATATGATTTTGTCATGGAATAGCTTGTTTTCTCCATCTACGGTAATTGAAAGTTTTGCTGGGTGTGTTGTCTTGGCTGACATCTGTGGTCTCTGAGGGTCTGAAAGACATCTGCCCAGACCTTTTTGGCTTTTTATAGTCTTTGTTGAGAACTCAGGTCTAATTCTGATAGGTCTGGCATTTTATGTGATTTGGCATTTTTTTCTCTTGCAGCTTTTAATGTTCTTTCTTTGCTCTGTGTATTTAGTGTTTTGATTATTACACTGTGGGAAAATTTTCTTTTCTGATATTCTATTTGGTGTTCGTAAGCCCCTTGTATGTTTATAGGCATCTCTTTCCTTAGGTTGGGGAAATTTTCTTCTATGGTTTTGTTGAAAATATTTTCTGGTACTTAGAGCTGGGAATCTTGTCTTTTTTCTATTCCTATTATCTTCTATTCCTATCTTCTATTATTATTCCTATTACCTAACAGTTTCATCTTTTCATAGTTTCCCTGATTTCTTGGATGCTTTGTATGAGGAATTTTTTAAATTTTAAGATTCTCTTTGACAGGTGTGTCTATTTCTTCAATTCTATCTTCTATGCCCAAGATTCTTTCCTCCATTTCTTGTATTTTGTTGGTGATACATACCTCTGTAGTTCCTGTTCTCTTCCCTAAGTTTTCCATATCCAAGATTTCCTCAGCTTTTGTTTTCTTTATTGTATTTCCTTTTTCAGGTCTAGAACTGTTTTATTTATTTCCTTCACCTGTTTTATTGTATTTTCTTGTATTTCTTTAAGGAATTTATTTGTTTCTTCCTTAAAAAAAGATTTAATCTCATGTTGGGTGTCTGCGAATTTTTGTAGTAGGATAGCTCTGTTCTGGTGGTGCCATATTGCCCTGGCTTTTATGTTCTCATCCTGGCCTTTAGATGTCTGATTGTCCCTGTTGTTGAATGTTTGTTTCTGGTGCTGGGCTTCTGGGAAAGGCAGTATGAGTCAGGAATGGAGGTTGGATGATCCAGGGTTCTAACAGCCCTCATTGTGATGGTGGGAAGGGCTGTGGGCTATGGGTTGGACTAGTACACAGTTCTCTGCTGGCTGTGTTCCAGTTGGACCCACATGCAGATGATTTGGTTTTGGGACATCTAACCTGCATGATCCTGAGGTCTAGATGGTCTAGGGAAAGCAGGGACAACCCTGGGAAGGAAGCTGGCTGATCCTGGGAACAGCAACCCTCCTCAGGAAGGCAGGTAGAGCCATCTCAGGAGAGCGAAGGGGATTGAGGCTAAATGATTCAGGAGCAGAGGAGCCTATATTCGGAAGGTGAATAATCCCAGAATTCACTGGAAAAACACAGACTTTGGTGTTTTGGTCCACTCAATTGCTTTCAGTCTCTGAGTTTAACTTCCCCGTGCTCAGAAAATGTGCTCGGTGTTGCCATCTTGACTGGCAAGCAAATTTTTTCCTTAAAATAAGAAAACAAACATTTGCCTCAAAATAACAGAGCAGTTCTTCCTCCTCTGGCTTTTCAACATACTTTATAATCACCTGCATCTGCCTCAGACTGGGTAACACTGTATCATCTGTGTCAAAGGAACAAAATGACAGAATTCTCCACAAAATAGTAAAAAGTCACAGAGACTCTTCTTAAGTCCCAAGTCAAACACAGTACATCATTTTGAGACCTCTGAAAAACAGATAGATTATAACAACACACTAAACCTTTAATAAAGCCTGCTAAGCATGCACTGTTTTTCAGTTGAAAGTTACATATATATATATATATATATATATATTTAAAAAAAGATTTCCTGTAAATTTGATTATCACACAAAGTTCCCCACAAATAGAATTACCAAGCCTTTCATCATCGTATCACCACTAGGTTTGTGAGGCTCATTTTCTTCATTTAAGTGTATATATTTTGAAGACCGTAGATTTAGTTCTGCAATTCCTTGCTTTAGCAGGTCTATCTGAATATTATCACTATGATGGTTCAGTAGGATGTTTCATATTATGACAATTTCACAAAGAAAAAAGAGTTTATTTGATTCAATCAAAGGTGTTTAGGTAAATGTGAATACATGTAGCTAATTATTGTAAAAGCAAAAAAAAAAATACGTAAACTGTATCAAAATAGCACAGGGGGTTGCTTCTTGGTAATACATCAGGTGCCAAAAGAAATATGCATGGACTCTAGTGTAGAGTTGACATGAAAATAATAGTTACAGTTTCATGTGCTTCTTGATTAGACTGATATATCTGAAATATTTTATAATTAACAAGCCAAATATTTATTAAAATAAAAGGACTCTATAATGAAAAGCTGCAATTTAAGTTGTTCTCATTAAAGAGGAGGCCATTTAAATTAACTTGGTAGAGTGGTTCATGAATATCTTTAGATGGAATTACTGGGTAACCTCACTTAGCAATACAAAATTTAAATTCATATCATTAGCTGATAGATTTGCACTTAATGTCAAGTGCAGTTTATAAGACTGAAATTGTGGAGGTTTTAAAGTAATCTGTTTATGCAAAGCTTGGCAGTTCCTTCAGCCTGGCTCAATAAGCCTGAGGAAAACCCTTTATTTCAGCCTAGAAATTGGAATTCTAGTTTCTAGAGCACTTTACATTCTCTGTTCTGTAAATATAAGCCTTGCTGCTGTGGCCAGTTTGGTGTGCATCTGAGGGACAGGACAGAAAGAAGCCATGGAAGGAATTTGTGGTTTACATTTTTCTTTCCAGCATTTTAATGGAAAAATTAAGTTTCAATAGGTATTATGGCACTGTTGTTGGAATTTTCACTGTTATTATGATGTTACACAAAATAGCTCAATGGGGCACGAACAGAGCAATAGTAAACAGGTTAGAGTAAAGATCATGAGCATGGATAAGATCAGACCGTGCACAGGAAGGCTGTCCTCAAGTTCTTGCAGATACTGCCTTTACTATCCTCTGACTATCTTTTAGCATGCCTTTTTCCATGCTAACTTGGTTGTTGGGTGTAAAATAAGCTGCTTTTCATCGGTTGTATCCATTATGTTTTGCCAATACCATGTTAACACTCTGTGTTGCTGCTGCTTGTCTCTCCACACCCCAGTCACATGACTTGTAGTCAGGGCATCAGGTAGTCACCAAGTTAAGAAGAAAAGACATTCCATTCATTCTAAAAGTTGATTTACAGTGATAATAGCGTTCCACAGTTTTATGGTAGTATGGTCAGCTGTCTGACCAGGAAGCTAGAGTTGTGTTTTCACTGGCACGTGCATGACTTAGCTCCACCTACATGTCAATTTGCAACTGGCCTTTCCCTTCCTCAACTTCCTTTTTAATAGTTTTGTTGGCTAGTCAAAAAGATTAATGCACATGAAAGTACATTATGCAAATAGCAGTAAAGTATAATGAATATTATACACTTCAAAGAATGGATACTATTCTTTCTGGTAAATATATTGCAACTTTCTTCAAACAGAAAGCCAATGGGGAAAAGTTTCTGGTGAGACAAGCATATGAAGGAGTAAGTAGCAGCAGCTCCATGGAACATTTGCAAGAACATTTGTGCACTTAGATTGAGCAAAAACAAATATCCATTTTGTCATGCTAGAAATAAACTTTTTAATTTAGGTAGTGTTTGACAGCAAAACAAATGTCTTCATATAAAATAATATTTAGAAAAGTAAGACTTACACAAATGTCTCTTTGCTAAGTAAATATTTTATTTCTTAGAATTTGCCAATGCAGGTGTTAACGTACATGTTAAATAAGTTGTGGATGTACTTTTCAAGGTCTGAGGAAGCCAACTTTTTTCTTTTCTGTAGCTATCACTATGACACGGTCAAAAATTTGATTCAGTAGGACAACAGATAATATCACTACAGATATGATAATATCAATATTAACCTATATAAAAATGTTTTTTTGCATATTTATACAATTAAAGTTGCCTCATAGTACAACGTTGCTCTATAAATATTTGACGACAAGGGGTCATTTTATTATATAGAACATCTATTATGAGTTAAAATCTTGTTGAATCATTTCTCCTTTGAAAGATACAAGCATTAGTTTATAAAATATATTTGGCTTTGTTACCTAGGTTTTAGCTAAAGGAAATTTTTATTGACTAGAGCTAATAAAAACTTGGAAAGTCTCTTTATTCTAAATTCATAAAGAATCCTTTGTCTGGGAACCATGAGAAAATGGCCATTAAGTAGATAACAGGTCTAGAAGATGTCCATGCATGAGAATACCATTCTATTCCAAATCTCATTTACAGTGCTATTGGTGATGGTAGAAGCTGCCCTTTTCAGCACATATACACCAGAACATTCGCGAAGTATAAAGTATCATATAAAAAGAATTGCTCTTAAATGATAAAATAAATAACACAATTAAATGTTACAAGTTTTGTACTTGAACATTTTTCTTGCAATTTGAAGATTGTATTATATTAATATTTGTAAAAATAGACTTAAATTAGAATATGATTAAAATGCATTAATGATAGAAGTTTTAAGTGTGGCCAAGAAGAATGAGTATTCATTGGTTGTGGAGAGGGCTCCTTGATGTTATATTTAATATGGCTTTTAATTAGGTTATTATTTTATACATTTTTGGTTGGTTGGTTTGCTTCTTAGGTGAACTCTTATTGAAACTATGTTAAAAGATTCATATTTTCCTCTGTAAATCTATTGGAGTTTTAGCTATAAAATTTCTCAGTTTACACTGAGTACATACAAGTTCATCATCAGCTTGGTATACTGTTCTTTTGTAAAAATAATATATTTTTTTCATCTATTCCATTTGGTCTGATGACCTTCCTGCCCTGGCTGTCTTTTAAGTAACATTTCTTAGACAAAACTTTTTAACTTATTTTTAAATTTTAACTAATTATATTTGAAATGCAGTGAGGAAACTCCAGCATCTAACATTTCCATATTTAGATATTTGAAATATTATTTGCATTTATTTGATTTAAATTTGTTTTTCTGCTTTCTCTGCTCTATATTTTTTCTGCTTCCCTTTTTTCCTTTCCTTCTCCTCACTATTACACATTCATTTCTTTTATCTTCTTCATTTTTTTCTTTATCAGTATAATACAAAATATTGTCTCTTCTTGTAGAAACTGAATTTTTTTTTCTCAATGATCTTATTTGACATATAGGTTATTCCTGGAATATAATATTATTTTTTATTTCCCCCATTTTATTTATGTGGATTTTTCAGCTCTTAAGTATAACTATTTTTAAAATACAATTATTTGTAATTGGGCTTTATTGGAGCAAAATCTTTGGTAGGTGTTATCACTGAACTGATGGACTGTATCTTTTTTTTTCTAATTTGTTCATTCTTATCATGTTGTCACACATTAATATTGCCATAACAACACAAAATAGATTTTCTTGATTATTTGTGAATAAACTTAGGATGGAGGGAATTTTTGACTCATATAGCATGCCCATTTTCAGTTAAAAATGATCAAGGCAATGCTCCGATGTCCTGATATCATACTGTAAACAAATGTATTTTGTTTAATTTTTTAATAATTCACTTGATGCTGTGTGTCATGGTTTGAATAGGTATGATCCCAGTCGACTGATGCTTGAATACTTGGCCCATTGGTAATGACACCATTAGAAGGTTTGACCTACTGGAGTAGGTGTGGTCTTGATGGCAGAAGTGTGTCAGTGAGGAGGTGGGCTTTGAGGTTTCACATATGCTCTAGCCACTCCTGGAAGTCCAGTCCTCTTCCGCTGCCTGTAGATCAAAATGTTGAACTCCGGGCTCATGGTGTCTTACAGAGACTGATGACTCAACCAACGGCCATGGAAGGAGTGACCTATACCACTGACCAGATGTAGCCAATTGGCAGTTCACTCTCCATGTGGGTACCCTAGTAAGGGGAGCAGGGTCAGTCACTGCCATGAACTTGAATCTTTAATTACCTCCCCCTGGAGAGGTGGCCTAAGTAGGCCACAGAAAAAGAGGATCCAGACAGTCTTGATGAGACCTGATAGCATTGCCTCAGATACTAGGGGAGGAGGACCTCCCCATCAGTGGATTAGGGGAGAGGCATAGGGGGATAAGGGGAAGGAAGAGCGGGATTGGGAGAAGATGGGAGAGGGAAGCTACAGCCAGTATACAAAATGAATAAGTTATAATAAATAATAATAATTAAGAAAAAATTAAAAAAAATAATTCGTAAGGATATTTTATTCTAAAATTTCTAGCTTTAGTTCTTATATAAGGCCTTCATGTTTTATATGATGTTTCCTTTGTGTTTTAAAATATTTAATTAAAAATCTGAATAATATAATTATTTCTCTTCCATCTTAACTTTTCTTCCACCATGCTCTCTTTTAAATTAATGGCTCCATTTTCTTTAATTGTAACTAGTTATTGCTTAGGTAGCTATGTTGGTGTGACTTCATTATAGCCTCTGGTATTCCTAGGAGATGCAGTCATATAGGAAACATCATATCCTTCTGTGTCTTACATTCTTTCTACCCCTATTTCCACAATGATTCCTGCGACTCAGTTGCAAAAGTTGCATTGTAGATATGTGAGCTAATATTTGGCTCCACAAGTACAGATTTTGATAGGTTATGGTTTTCTATAATGGTCCTTATCTGTTGTTGTCAGGAGAAGTTTCCTTGATTACAAGTCAGAACTATACTTTTCTGTGTGTATAAGGAAATAATGCATTTATTACATTCTGACTTTATTTCCATAAGGGGCGTGGATACAGATCTAGTTCTATTTTCTACATGTAGATTTTGGATTTTCTTAGCACCTTTTACTAAAGAGATTATTATGCTTCCAACATATATGATGTTTGATACCTTTCTTAGAAATCAGGTGACTGAAGCTTTGTGGATTAAATTCTTGGCCCTCTATTGCACGCCCATTATCTTACTTATCTGGTTTTGTGACAGCACAGAGATGTTTTTGTAGTATAATTGTTCTACAACTTTCAGCCCATAATTGACACTGCCTAGGTGATGAAGAGATTGAGACTAGATAGACCATGGACCTAGAATAAAACCAAACACTAATGGTCTAAAAAAAAAAAATCAATAAAATCACTCCAAAGATATTCTGCTGTACTCATAGATCAGTGCCTTTTGCAGTCATCATCTGATAGGCTTTCTATAGCAGCAGTTAAGAACAGATGCAGAGACTCAGGGCCAGACATTAGGCAGAGAGACAGGGGTGGCGGTGGTGAAGAGACAGAGAGGCAGAGACACAGAGAGAAAGGCAGAGAGACAAAGAAAAAGAGACACACAGAGAGATTTTAAGTGGGCTATTTCCATTATGTCACTCCCCTTGGAGCTTGGGGACTCCTGAGGAAAAGGAGACAGAGGGTTTACTGGAACTAGAGGGGAGGGAGGACACCAGAAAAATAAGGCCCATTGAATCAGCTAAGCAAGGTACAAGATGAGCTCACAGAGATTGAGGCAGCAAGCACAGAGCTTGGATGGGTCTTCACCAGGTCTTCTGCATTTATTATGGCTTTTGGTTTGGTGCTTTTATTTTTTCTTCCAGATATTATAATTTTTATTTTTTATATTAATTACAGTTTATTAACTTTGTATCCCAGCTGTAACCCCCTCCCTCGTGCCCTCCTAATTCCACCCTTCTTCTCTCATCTCTTCCCTGCCCCTCTCCAAGTCCACTGATAGTGGAGGTTCTTCTCCCCTTCCCTCTGACCCTAGCCTATCAGGTCTAATCAGGAGTGGCTGCACTGTCTTCCTCTGTGGTAAGGCTCCTCTCCCTTCAGGAGAAGGTGACCAAAGAGCCAGCCACTGAGTTCATGTCAGAGACAGCCCCTGTTCCCCTTACTAGGTAATCCACTTGGACACTGAGCTGCCATGCCCTACATCTGTGCAGGGGTTCTAGGTTATATCCATGCATAGTACTTGATTGGAATATCAGGAACTTCTAATGTCTTTTTAATTTCTCTTTTCAGTGTTTAGTTTTTTGTTTGTTTGTTTGAGATCTTTCCCTTGGCTAGGATTATTTTTTTTTTAATTTTATTTTTTCTTATCAGTTACATTTTATTAACTCTGTATCCCAGCCGTATCCCGCTCCCTCATTCCCTCCGGATCCCACCCTCCCTCCCTCATCTCCACTGTGACCCTTTCCAAGTCCACTGATAGGGGGAGACCTCCTCCCCATTCATCTGATCCTGTTTTATCAGGTATCTTCAGGACTGGCTGCAAAGCCCTCCTCTGTGGCCTAACAGGACTGCTCCTCCCTTGGGGGGTGGGGAGGCCAAAGAGCCAGTCATAGAGTTCCTGTTAGAAATAGTCCTTCTTCCCCTCACTTTGGGAAACCAATTGGTTACTGAACTACCACAGGCTACATCAGAGCAGAGGTTCTAGGTTATATCCATACATGGTCCTTGGTTGAATGTCAGTCTCAGAAAAGACCCTGTGCCCAGATATATTTGGTCTTTGTGGAGCTCCTATCCTTTCCCATCATACTAACTCCCCTTCTTTCCTATGATTCCCTGTACTCTGCCGAAGGTTTTGTCATGAGTCTTCGTATCTGCTTTGAAAACACTGCTAGGTAGAGTCTTTCAGATGCCTTTTGCGGTAGACTCCTGTCATATGTTCAATGCACATCCCATCTGTCTTTCTAAACGAAGATTGATCATCTTACCCATGTCTGCTCTCTTGATTATCTTTTTTAGGTGTATAGATTTCATTATGTTTATCATATCTTATAGGTCTATATAAGTGAGTATATACCGTGTTTGTCTTTCTCCTTCTGGGATATTTCACTCAGAATGATGTTTTCTAGATCCCACCATTTGCCTGCAAATTTCATGATTTCCTCCTTTTTGATTGCTGAGTACTATTCCATTGTGTAGAAATACCATAATTTCTGTACCCATTCTTCCGTTGATGGACATCTGGGTTGTTTCCAGGTTCTGACTATTACAAATAAAGGTGCTATAAACATGGTTGAGCAAGTATCCCTTTTGTGTACTTGAGCAAAGTTTGGGTATATACCTAACAGTGGTATAGCTGGGTCTTGAGGAAGCACTATTCCTACTTGTCTGAGAAAGTGCCAGATAGATTTCCAGAGTGGTTGTACCAGTTTACCTTCCCACCAGCAGTGAATGAGGGTTCCCTTTCTCCACAACCTCTCCAGCATGTGTTGTCACTTGAGTTTTTCACCTTGGCCATTCTGATGGTTGTAAGGTGAAATTTCAGGGTCATTTTGATTTGCATTTCTAGGATTATTTGTACATATTTTCAAAGCTCTTCTCATTGATCCTGTTTCCCAAAATCGGTGTCACACATGCTGTTAGTCTGTCATCCAAAATTTTGTTTTTGCTGACTCTGCTTATGGATACTCACTCATTCCCCCATTCCCTATCTCTTTGTTCTGCACTCTAGATTATAGTCTCTTATATTCCTTACATGATTCTCTGTCTTACCAGGTTTCTTACAGTCTTGTGCTTGTCATTCCAAACCTCTCATCTGTTTTAAAATTTCGGATTGGATGCTTGTTTTCATATTCATAAGGGTGTAGGAGATGAATGCTTGCCCCTATTCCTGCATATGTCTTAATGTAGGCGACCAGTTTTTAGATGTTTGTAGTTTAAAGGATAAAGTGCTCTTCAAGTTTACATGGAGGGAACAACTCCAGGAAGTAGATGCTGCATGGTGGCAAACTAGGAAAATGAAATATGTTTGCGGAATTAGAACCAAAATATTTAAAGCAGATATCTTAAAACATCTGAAAGCTTATACCTGTAGTGCTATGATTTGTATGTGTCTCCCAAAGGCCCACATGTGGAAAATATGGTCTCCAACCCATGGTATTATTGGGAAGTTGTATAAATCGTTCAAAGTGAAGCCTAATGGCATGTCTAACAAAGCATGCTCTTGAAGTCAGTATGGGCACTTATCCCTTCCTTTTTTCTTCCCTAGGTATGGAATGAAGGAAGTGTTTTCTACTACATTTTCCCTTTGTGATGGACCAATATGAGCTCAAAGCAACTGAGTCAGTTTGGTTACAGGGTAAAACTTCCCAAAGTTCCCAAAATAAAGCTTTCTTCTTGTTAGTTTGTTTTATACCAGGAATGGTTCATTGTAATAAAAAGGAGATGAACCAAGTAGGGCCTGTGTGCTAGAATACACACACACCAAGAAGAGTTCTGTGGAATTCACCCTTCCATCTGAGGCCATCAGCTCAAGTATCTGTTGCTCTGCTAGCATTACTGATAATGTGTATTTGATTTGAGACAAAGTAAAAATCAAATAGGAACCAATTGTTGATGTTATAGTGCAAACTCTTTTCTGATGCTCATGGAACACCCAGCACATGGGAAAGAGTTAAACTAATTTCCCTTCTCTAATGCCTCCCACTAGCAGAGACAAACATCTTCCACAGCAGAAAGGTAGACTCAGTTCAAGCTGTAACATCAAATTTGGCTTTGTATTTGAAACACTGTGATTTAATTATCAACTCGAAACACATGAAAATATAATAATAAAGATGTTATAATAACACATGCTGTGGAAAATGGGAAGGTGCTGACGTAAATGTATTTCAGTATACATTATATATATATATACACACACACACACTAGGATACATTTTAATGTTTGTAGAGAAAATACAGATGGATTAAATACCTCACCAACCAGAAAAATGATTTAAAGCTTGGGTTTTATTCATTTGTTTCACCCCCTATATTCTGATATATAGAATTTATTATTATTTATTTCATTTATTATTATAATCATTTATCAATAAAATACTCAAAATATTAAAATTGTAGGACTTCTTGAAGTATCAAAATACTCAGTAGTGAATAATATTGACACATAAAATATATTTTCTGTAGATTTTATAAAGTTATTTATAGAATTATAAAAATTATTGGGAAAATATGACTAAAGGTTGAATCAATAAATATGAGGATTTGAAGTCACTGTTAAAGCTTTAAAATTACTGATTTATTTTACAATCACTTACTTATAGTGCTTCCTGCTTAAGCATAAACATTCTGGTCAGCCTGTAGTCACTTAATTGACATACTGTCACTAAAATTACAAAGATTAATTTGCTCTAAATAGCAGTAGAATCATAACATCTGGTAGAGTTGTTCATTTTAATTGTCAACTCACGATGAGAGTTGCAAATGCTTTTTCACAAAATGAAAAAAAAAAAAAAGGAAGAGGGAAAGACTCTTAAAATTTTCCATTACAATATTAGTTTAAACGAATATTGTAACCAAAGTTGGGTTTCTTTTTGACTACTATAAAGAGCCTTCATGTTCAAAACAATTCTGACACATGATTCTTTTTCCTCTTTAGTTGGAGATATAAAATGTTTTGAAAAAAATAAAATGAGGATGACTCTTATAATCAACATGAATTAAATGATAAATACATATTTTAGGGACATACATTGTAAATGTTTGACATTATAGACAAACCACTAAAAAGACCGATTAAGAGTTAGTTAACATAACCATACTCTACAGCTAAGTATCGCCACCAGAACTGGAGTGTTATACACTTTAATGTCACTCTGTAATCCAAACTATGTGTAACCAGTGGGTGTTTTAAGTAAACTGTTCAATATACACACACACACACATACAGATTCCTATAGATATCCAAAACCACATAGGCCCCTTAAGGACATGGGGAGAGCTGCTCATTAAGCTGCTTTGTTATCTTTTCACCTTGACCTTTGCCTTGACAGAGAAAAGAGGAAGTTTTGCTAAATTCCTTAAAGCTTGTCAGTGTGATCTTGGACCTTATCCTCGATATGGAAGGAGTTTTTGAAAAGAAGTTAGGTGTTTCCACGCCTTTTCCTTTTGTATTGTTGTGACTTGTTTTTGCTTTGCCTCTGAATAATGAACCCTGGAATAAACCCATGCTGCTTCAATCATACTGACAGCCCTCTCAAGCTGATCCCGTGTGGAGTGTGATTTGTCCTCACTCCCCACTCAGGTACTGTTTGACTCAGCTGGAGGGCTCAGGCAAGGACATGCATTTATATTCTATACTGATTTTTGTTCTTTCTACCAGAAAAATCTATATTTGTATCATGTAATACTTCTGTTTCCAAAAATTTCAAAGAACTTTTCTACTGATTTCTGCCATGGTTGGCACCATTTTACATTCCCGTAAATGACATATAAAACTTTAATTCTTTTTCAACATTAGTGCTATGTTTTTTTATTTATTTTATTTTATTTTATTTTATTTTATTTTATTTTATTTTATTTTATTTTTATCAGTTACATTTTATTAACTCTGTATCCCAGCCGTGTCCCGAACCCTCATTCCCTCCCAGTCCCTCCCTCCCTCCCTCATCACCACTGTGCCCCTTTCCAAGTCCAATGATAGGGGGGGACCTCCCCCCCCATTCATCTGATCCTGTTTTATCAGGTCTCTTCATTGAGTTCCTGTTAGAAATAGTCCTTGTTCCCCTCACTTTGGGAAACCAATTGGTTACTAAGCTACCACAGGCTACATCTGAGCAGAGGTTCTAGGTTATATCCATACATGGTCCTTGGTTGAATGTCAGTCTCAGAAAAGACCCTGTGCCCAGATATATTTGGTCCCTGTGGAGCTCCTATCCTTTCCCCATCAGACTAACTCCCCTTCTTTCTTATGATTCCCTGTACTCTGCCAAAGGTTTGGTCATGAGTCTTTGCTTGGAAAACACTGCTAGTTAGAGTCTTTCAGATGCGCTCAGTAGACTCCTGTTATACGTTCAATGCACATCCCATCTGTCTTTCTAAATGAGGATTGATCATGTTACCCCATGTCTGCTCTCTTGATTATCTTTTTTAGGTGTATAGATTTCATTATGTTTATCATATCTTATAGGTCTATATAAGTGAGTATATACTGTGTTTGTCTTTCTCCTTCTGGGATATTTCACTCAGAATGATGTTTTCTAGATCCCACCATTTGCCTGCAAATTTCATGATTTCCTCCTTTTTGATTGCTGAGTAGTATTCCATTGTGTAGAAATACCATAATTTCTGTACCCATTCTTCCGTTGATGGACATCTGGGTTGTTTCCTGGTTCTGGCTATTAGAAATAAAGCTGCTATAAACATGGTTGAGCAAGTATCCCTTTTGTGTACTTGAGCAAGCTTTGGGTATATACCTAGCAGTGGTATAGCTGGGTCTTGAGGAAGCGCTAGTCCTAATTGTCTTAGAAAGCACCAGATAGCTTTCCAGAGTGGTTGTACCAATTTACATTCCCACCAGCAGTGGAGGAGGGTTCCCCTTTCTCCACAACCTCTCCAGCATGTGTTGTCACTTGAGTTTTTCATCAAAGACCTCAACATAAAACCAGATACTCTAAATCAATTGGAAAAAAAAGTGGGGAACAGCCTAGAACTCATTGGCACAGGAGACAACTTTCTGAACAGAACACCAACAGCACAGACTCTAAGAGCAACAATCAATAAATGGGACCTCATGAAACTGAAAAGCTTCTGTAAAGCAAAAGACACCGTCATCAAAACAAAACGACTGCCTACAGACTGGGAAAGAATCTTCACTAACCCTTTATCTGACAGAGGACTAATATCCAGTATATACAAAGAACTAAAGAAGCTGAAAAGCAGCAAACCAAGTAATCCAATTAAAAAATGGGGAACAGAGCTAAACAGAGATTTCTCGACAGAGGAATGTCGAATGGCAGAGAAACATTTAAAGAAATGCTCATCCTCATTAGCCATCAGGGAAATGCAAATCAAAACAACCCTGAGATATCACCTTACACCCATCAGAATGGCCTAGTGCTATGTTTTTTTCATTGTTTTTGTTAAAGGTTTTTCAACTGTGTAGCTAAGATTTTAATTTGTCGAATGGATAATGATGTTGACCATTTTAAAAATATATTTATTGATTATTATACCTCTTAACATATTTATTTGGTAATTTGAACATTTATTAATATGATTATATTTTCCCATGGAATTTAATATTTTATATATTTTGGATATTAACAGTGTATAATAAATATATGACAAGACGCGTTCTCATTCTGAGGACTTTCTTGTTCAATGTTTTTCTTGATATTTAGTTTCGTATTGCTATTATCAATTTGTTAATTCTCTAATTGCTTTACAGAAACCTTTCAGTTTGGCACAGTACTACTTTTCAACTTTTGCTCTTATCACATCAATTATTGGAGTTCTTTATAGAGATTTATTGCCTATGCTGACATTAAGAAGTGTTTCTCCAAATATCTTTCCTACCATTTGAAAGGTTTGAGGTCTTGCATGATTTTTTTAATTCTTTAGTTTGAGTTTTTAGTAGGGTAAATGATAGGCAACAAATTACAATCAATCAATCAATCACTCTATCCATCTATCTATCTGCAAAATGATGCAGTTTTATCAGCATCACTTTTTAATATTTGGTATGTTTTTGAGACTCTCATATATAAGTACATTGCATTTACATCATTTCTGTACATTTCTCTTTTCTCTCCTCTCTTCAACTTCCTGTGAGCTTCATGACTTCTTCTTGTATACTTAATATTGTTACATATATTGGTATATTTTCTGTTGTCTATAATATGATTAAAGAGGCCTATCACCTCCTGATTTATTTTTGTCTGGGTATTTAGATTTGTAAGGCTATTATTAACTGGATTGATTCCCAGTTTCTTTCTTTGCATGTTTGTTTTAACATATCTTGCATTTTCTTTTTTCTCATTTGCTCTTGGGTCTTCTTATAGATGCATCTTTATGGAACATTGCTTCCTCTGTAGATCTTTACATTATTCGTGCCATAGTAGTGAATGTAAATCATAAACAGACAGTTGATAATATTACTCTAAATATCTTCTGGCTTTTCTATAATAACATATTTTACATGGCTACAAACAAATTTACTGCTTGTAGTCCTCAGATTGTACCATCTCTAACCGTTGACTCCATCCGTCTGTTTTCTAGTGAGAGTGATGTTGGATTACTGCTCAAGCCAGGGTTCTGTTGTGTGGAACACTGAAATTTTTATGCAAAGATTCTCTTCTTTAACCAGACATATGCTGAAGTCCTAGTTTGGTATTTGTGCACAAACTCTTAGCTAGTTTCCAAGAATGGAGGCATAAAGGAGAGAGGTTTATGTCTAGAGACTCCCTGGGATACAGAGTTAATAAAATGTAACTGATAAAAATAAAATAAAATAGAGAGAAAATGAGGGACTGTTGAAATTGCTGAAGTAGATTAAGTAAATGGAAATTGAATATTCAAGATTAGTTTTCAGCTAAATGATTTTTTAAGATAAACATTAGATCAGTTATGGAAAAATGATATCACATTTTTTGTTTACTTGGCAAATTTGTGTTTTGAGATAAAAGTAAAAAATCATGGACAAGCAAGACTATATCTCAAAGGAAGGAAGTTTATAAAAAACAATTTGTAACTTAGCTGTGAGTTAATTGAAATAAAATTAGTTATTGAGCATATGCAGTTAACAGGACATTGTGCTGTAATACAGATATTAATGAGAATTGCTTTCAACTAAAAATCTATTATAAGAGCTACTAAAGTAAACACAGAAATAAATATGCAGTACACTAATAGCATTTTGTGTAAAGCTGGCAACAAGAGTGATTACACCATGACAGTAATAAGGAAAGGCTTCCTCAACAGGCTGATGGATGAGTTGTAACTTGTAAAATTAATCAGCCTATTAAGAAAGAACAGGACAAAGAAGAAGGAGAAAATGACACAGGGTATTTCTGACACTAGAACTGATTTTCCCAATAGCTGTATCTATGGCAGATTTGGGGTAATGCAGAGGAAATGAATACATATGATTGATAAAATCTCAGGTTTGCATGTCTGTATAATAACTAATCATGAGAGTTAAACAATGTCACATCTAAAGCCAGAGTCAGAGCAAACAGCGTTCACATAGTTTACAGCAGCAATATTCTTCTCCTTGTTCCACCTCCTGCTCTATTCCTGATAATATCTTACAGCAAAGGACAGGAGGACATGGTCTCCACAAGTACCAAGGCATGTTATTCTTATATACTATTCTTTGTCTCACCACTACATTCATGATATTATCTTGAATATTAATATACCAAGATATATGTATGGTATGTTTTGCTTAGTTTGAAAATTAACTAGAATTGTAAAATACACAGAATATCCCATGTCATTCTCTTTGTTCATCAAACAAATGCGGGATTGCCACTGTTCTGTTCAAACAAGGGAGAGTGATTGAGGAGTAGGCAGTAGAGTCCATGTCAGAGAAAGCCCCTGCTTCCCTTACTAGGGACCCCACATGGAGACTGAGCTACCTATCAGCTACATCTGAGCAGGAGGCCTGGGTCTTCTACATGTGTGGTCCCTCATTGATGTATCAGTCTCTACAGGCCTCAGTGGGTCCAGATTTTTGGCTCTGTTGGTCTCCTTATGGAGCTCCTGTCCCTTCTAGGTCCTTCTATTTCTGCGCTCTTCCATAAGACTCCATGTACTGTGACCAAAGTTTCACTGTAAGTTTCAGTATCTGCTTGGATCCCCTGATGGGTGGACCCTTTCAGAGGACATCTATGAAAGGTTCCCATCCTGTTCACTTCAACCACTTCTGGTGTCTATTTGATATGCCCTTCAAAATGAGAATTAAGCATCCTTCTTAGGGTCCTCCTTGGGTTATTTATCTTCTTTAGGTATGTGGATTATCGTATGCTTATCCTATATTATATGGCTAATATCTGCTTATAAGTGAGTATATACCATCTTGTCTTTCTGGGTTTGGGTTACCTCACTCAGGATGATCTCTTCTAGTTCTACCCATTTGCCTGCAAATTTCATGATGTTCTTGTTTCTAATAACTGAACAGCATTCCATTGTGTAGAATTACCACAGTTTCTTTATCCATTCTTTGGTTGAGGGACATTTGGATTGTTTCCAGTTCCTAGCTATTATGAATAAAGCCACTGTGAACATAGTAGAACAAATGTCCTTGTATAGGAGAACACCTTTTGTATATATTCTCAGGAGTGGTATGGCTGGGTTTGGGAGTAGAGCTGTTCCCAATTTTCTGAGAAAACCCCAGACTGATTTCCAAAGTGGTTGTACAAGATTGTACTCCCACCAGCAACAGAAGGGTGTTCCCCTTTCTATACATCCTCGGGAGCATGTGCTGTTACTTGAGTTTTTTATCTTAGCCATTCTGATAGGTGTAAGATGGAATCTCAAGAGTTATTTTTATTTGCTTCTCCCTGATAACTAAGGACACTGAGCATTTCTATTTTTTTTTTTGCTGTTTTTTATGTTTTTAATTTATTACAATTTATTCAATTTGTATCCCAGCTATTTTCTCCTCCTTCTTCCTGTCCCAATCCCACCCTCCTTCTCTCTTCTCCTCCCATGCTGCTCAACCAGTCCAATGATTGGAGAGGTCTTCCACCCATGTCATCTGACCCTAGCCTATTTGTTCTCATCAAGACTGGCTGCATTGTATTCCTTTGTGGCCTGGTAAGGCTGCCCGCCCCCAACAGGTGGAGGTGATCAAAGAGCCAGCCACTGAATTCATGTCTGAGATAGTCCCTGTTCCCCTTACCAAGGAGCCCACTTGGATACTGAGCTGCCATGGGCTACATCTGTGCAGGGGTTGTAGGTTCTCTCCATGCATGGTCCTTGGTTGGATTATCAGTCTCAGAAAAGACCCCTGGGCCCAGATATTTTGGTTCTGTTGTTCTAAAACCAGATACACTAAACCTGTTAGAAGAAAAAATGGGGAAGAACCTTGAACTCATTGGCACAGGGGACAACTTCCTGAACAGAACACCAACAGCACAGGCTCTAAGATCAACAATCAGTAAATAGGACCTCATGCAACTGAAAAGCTTCTGTAAAGCAAAGGACACTGTCATCAGAACAAAACATCAATCTACAGAACCAGAAAACATCTTCACAAACCCTATGTCTGGAGGGAATCCTGAGCATTTCTTTAGTTGCTTCAGGACCATTCAATATTCCCTGTCAAAAATTCTGTGTTTAACTCTGTGCTGCATATTTTATTTGGATTATTTGTTTTTTTCGTGTTTAATTTATTGAGCTCTTTATATATCTTGAATATTGGACCCTAGTCAGATGTAGGGTTGGTAAAGATCTTTTCCCAGTCTGTAGGTTGTACTTTTGTTCTATTTACAGTGTCCTTTGCTTTACAGTTCCTTTTTAGTTTCATGAGTTCCCATTTATTAATTGATTTTTAATTGATCTTAGAGTCTAAGCTGTTGGTGTTCTGTTCAGGATGTTGTCTCCTTTGCCAACCAGTTCAAGGTTCTTCCCCATATTTTTCTCCACTTCTCATAGACTTAGTGTGTCTGGTTTTATGTTGAGGTCTTTGGTCCACTTGGACTTTACTTTTGTGCAGGGTGAGAAATATAAATTTATCTGCATTTTTTTGTAGGTCTGTAGGTTTGTGGGTTTATTTATAGGTATCTGATTCAATTTCATTGATCCACCAGTCTGTTTCTTTGACAGTATCATGTATTTTTATATTATGGTTGCTAGATTGTACAGCTTGAGATCAGAGATGGAGATACTTCTATAAAATCTTTTATTGTACAGGATTGTTTTAGCTGTTCTGGGCTTTTTGTTTTTCTATATGAAGTTGAGAATGGTTCTTCCAATGTCTGTAAAAAAAATTATGTTGGTATTTTGATGGGAATTGCATTGAATCTTAGATTGCTTTTTGTAAGATGGCCATTTTTACTGTGTTCATCCTACCAATCCATGAACATGGGAGATCTTTCCATCTTCTGATATGTTCTTCAGTTTCTTTCTTCTGAGACTTAAAGTTCTTTTCATGCAAAGCTTTCACTTGCTTGATTAAAGTTATAAAGATATTTTTGTGACTACTTTTTTTAAAATTTTAAGTGATGGACTTTTATTTTTTATTTTTTCTTTATTTTTGCAATTTATTTATTATATATCCCAATTGAACTTTCTCAACTTTCTCCAGTCCCACTCTCCTTCCTTCTTCCCCCCCTTCCCCTTCTCCTAGTCCACTGAAATACAGAGTTCTCCACCATTGCCATCTGCCCATAGCTTGTTAAGTTTCATCAGGACTGCCTGGATCTTTTGAAGGGAATTGTTTTCCTAAATTTTTCTCAGCCCATTTTTCATTTGTATACAGGAGGGCTACTGTTTTCTTTTCCTTTTTTTTTTTTTTTTGAGTTAATTTTTTATCCAGGCGTTTTACTGAATGTGTTTATTAGCTGTGGAATTCCCTGGTAGACTATTCAGGTTATATGTTATCATATCATCCACAAATAGTGATACATTGGCTTGTTCCTTTCCATTTTTTATCCTCTTGATCTTCTTTAGTTTTGTTATTGCTCTAGGTAGGACTTCAAGTACAATATGGAATAGATATGGAGAGAGTGAGCAGCCTTGTCTTGTCTCTGAATTGAGTAGAATTGTTTTGAGTGTTGTCTATCGGCTTGCTGTATATTGCTTTTATTATGTTTAGGTATGGGTCTTGTATCCCTGATCTTTCCAATACTTTTTTTTAAATTTTTATCAGTTACATTTTATTAATTCTGTATCCCAGCCGTGCCCTGAACCCTCGTTCCCTCCCAGTCCCTCCCTCCCTCCCTCATCACCACTGTGCCCCTTTCCAAGTCCACTGATAGGGGGGGACCTCCTCCCATTCATCTGATCCTGTTTTATCAGGTATCTTCATTG
>REGO01000048.1:669980-701443 GCA_010120015.1 Rhombomys opimus
TCCTTCCATTCACCAACTCAGAAGTTCAGGTATTCCACCGCTCAGAAATGGTGTGTGCTCGTCGCCATCTTGGCTCCGCCCCTCCAATACTTTTATCATGAAGGTGTGTTGGATTTTTCTGCATCTAATGAGATGATCAAGTAGTTTTTTTTTAATTTCTGTTTGTTTATTTGGTAGATTACATTGATGGATTTTAATATATTAAACCATCCCTGCATCCTTGGAATGAATCTTACTTGATCATGGTGGACAATGTATTTGATGTGCTCTTGGATTTTGTTTGCTAGTGTTTTATTGAGTATTTTTTCATCAACATTCATAAGGAAGAGTGGTCTGAAATTCTCTTCCTTGTTAAGTCTTTGTGTGGTTTAGGTTTCACAGTGACTGTAGCTCCATAGAATGAGTTTGGCAATGTTTATATTTTGATGGAATAGTTGGAAGAGTATTGATATTAACTCTTTTTTGCAAGCCTAGTGGAATGCTGTGATAAAACCATCTGGCCTTGTGCATTTTTTGGATGGGAGACTTTTGATAACTGCTTCTATTTCTTTAGTGGTTATAGGACTTTTTAAACTATTTACCTGATTTTGATTTAAATTTGGTAAATTAATTTTATTGAGAAAATCATCTATTTCCTTTAGAGTAAAGTATCTAATTTTATGGAATAGCGGCTTTTGAAGTAAGACCTAATGATTACTTTGGATTTCCTCAGGGTCTGTTTTTATGTCCCCATTTTCATTTCTGATTTTGGTAAATTGGCTGCTGTCTCTCTGTCTTTTAGTTATCTTGGCTATGGGTTTGTCAATCTTGTTGATTTTCTCAAAGAACCAACTCTTGGTTTCACTGATTCTTTCTATTGTTCTTTTTGTTTTTAAGTTATTGATTTAAGTCCTGAGTTTGAGTATTTCCTATTGTCTATTCCTATGCGTGTTTGCTTCTTTTTGTTCTAGAGCTTTTAGGTGTTCTTTTAAATTGCTAGTAACAGAACTTTCAAATTTCTTTATGAAGGCAGTTAGTGCTATGAACTTTCTCCTTAACACTGCTTCCATTGTGTCAGGTAAGTTTGGGTATGTTGTGCCTTCATTTTCATTGAATCCTAGAAAGTTTTTAATTTCATTATTTCTTCTCTGTCCCAGTGGTCCTTGAATAGGGGGCTGTCAGTTTCCATGTGTTAATAGGCTTTTTGTCGTTTCTGTTGTTGCCAAGTTCCAGCTTAAGGCCACAGTCGTCTGATACAATACAATGGGGTTATTTCAATCTTCTTGTGTCTGTTTAGGCTTGCTTGTGACCTAGTATATTATCAGTTTTGGAAAAGGTTTTGTGAGGTGCTGAGAAGAATGTTTATTCTTTTATGTTTGGGTGAAATGTTCTGTACGTCTGTTAGGTCCATTTGTTTCATGATATCTGTTAGTTTTATTGTTTTTCCACTTAGTTTCTGTCTCAATGATCAGTCCATTGGTGAGAACGGAGTGTTGAAGTCTCCCACTGTACATGTGTGGGTCTCAATGTGTGATTTTAGCTTTAGTAATGTTTCTTTTATGAGTGTAGGTCTCTTTGCATTTGGTGCATAGATGATCAGAATTGAGATGTCATTTTGGTATATTTTTCCTTTGATGAGTATGAAGTGTCCTTCCTCATCTCTTTTGATAAATTTTGGTTAAAAGTCTATTTTATTAGATACTACAGTGGTTACTCAAACTTGCTTCTTGGGTCCATTTGCTTGGAAAATTTTTTCTCAGCCCTTTACTCTAAAATAAGGTATATCTTTTTTACTGAGGTTTGTTTTTTGGATGAAACAGAAAGATGGATTCTGTTTTCATATCCATTTGATAACTTGTGGTTTTTGTTTGTTTGTTTTTTGTTTTTTAATTGGGGAGTTGATATCATTGATGTTGAGAGGTATTAATGACCAGTTGTTGTTACTTTCCATTTTATTGAGGTTGGTGGTGGTAAATGTGTGTGTGTGTGTGTGTGTGTGTGTGTGTGTGTGTGTGTGATTCTCTTCTTTTGGTTTTGCTGATGTGGGGTTATTTATTACCTATTTTCCTGGGTGTAATTGGCCTTCTTGAGTTGAAGTTTTTCTTCTACTATCTTCTGTAGGCCTGGATTCATGGACAGGTACTGTTTAAATTTGTTTTTGATGTGGAATATTTTGTTTTCTCTGTCTATGGTAATTGAAAGTGTTGCTGAGTATAGTAGTCGGGGCTGACATCTGAGTTCTCCTAATGTTCGTAAGATATCTGTCCAGGACCTTCTGGGTTTTAGAGTTTCAGGTGAGAAATAAGGTATAATTCTGATAGGTTTGCCTTTATATGTGACTTGGCCTTTTTTTTCTTATATATTATTCATTGTATAATCTCAAGTTTATTGTGATTTAAAGGATGATGTTACTGATTTATATTTGCAGCATTGCTTCTTTTGTTTTTTTGTCTATTTTTCTGTTTGTGGAAAAATATCATTTATGTTCTAGATATGAGAATTTCATGAAGCACAATTTCTTCATTTTTATAAAAACAATTTGCTACTTTTATTGGAGTCAAGGTCCTAGGTCCAGAAATACTAGACACATAAGCCCTAAAGGGATGCAGACAGAGGTTGCTCAAGACTGATGGAAGATGTAATTCTTACCAAGAGAAAGTCAGTGGGGTAGCTAATTTGGGAAGACTTACAGGCAGACATTCCTAACTCAACTTCAAGCAAATAACACATGTAACTTTGTAGAGAATGTCTAGTGCTGACTTATCTATGTCTGAGCTAAGGTTTAGGCAGCCCTTATGTTAGCACAACCTTCTAAAATAAGTCAGGTCTTCAGGAACAGAATTTTATTTTCTCATATGTAGTTGGAACAACTTACTAAATGTGAATTATGGAAATCCTTAATATGTTTTTATAATTATAATATAAAGTATTTCTACATATGTAGTAGCAGATAAAGAATAGAAGCATTTCATTAAAATTTTTGAACATACAGTTATTATGAAATTCAAGGCTATTTCTCCTAAAATATTATTGATAAAATGATGTAATTTTGCAATGTGTGCTGGCTTACACAGACAACATATTGCTTCTGAGGACTCATTTGACCTGGACCTAGAATTATGCCAGTTACACTGCAGAATCAGCCCACGGCCTCTGTTCCTCTGTGGTGATTGTTGGTCCTGGCACACTCTGTGCTCTGCTTTCTTTGCACATAGAATCAAAAGATATTAGGATAAAATTATGTGGAACAAATTGTTTTTAGAGCAAACAATACTTTTGGCACACTCTTGACCACATTCAAAGTAATGCAATTTGGTTTTTCATCTTTTGGGGAAAATATGTGGGTTTCTATATATTCTCAAAACTCAATTCAAGACTTGAGAGAAAATTTTCTTTTTCAAATATTTTCATATTTTATTTATCTAAGAAAATGAGACTAATCATTTCTTACAGAAGGTTAGTGCTCATCCAATTTCATGGAGGTTTTGGCTCATCTCACAGATTTAAAATGCGAATGTTGGTTATTTCATTTTCTTAAAAATAACAAACCACTGTGGGTCATATTTGTGGCAATAAGCTTATCTCTAAGACACAAATATAACTTGAGGATCGCTGATGCACTTAAGTGAGGAGTTGTCACTTCCCAGTGTAAAAACATAAAATTATAACTGCCTTCTTTCCATTGTATATCCTCTAAATAAAGTATTCCTGAAAGGCAATAGAGTACTTTTCCTTAGTAGAGGTATTGTTGTACTTCATGCCTTTAATTATTTATTTACAAATTAGGTTATCACTTGAGACTGAAAATAAAAAAAAATTTACCAAAGTGCATTTTCCTAAATGTCATAATATTTTGCTATTAATTACATAAAAACATGGCAGTATGTGATTTATGCAAATTCAGGTTGAAATAAACCCTTATATTAATAAGTAATATTTAATAGAAAATTGTAATGTAATAGTGACTTTTATTATATACTTAACATTTATTATATATTTAACATGAACGCCTTTCAATTAGAGGACTTAAACTCATAATCGTATCCTTCCTTCCTTTGCTCTGATTTCCTATGGGAAGAACACATATTTTCACTCTTTCATCTGGTCTTGTTCAACTGAATGGGAATTTATAGGACATGAAAGTGCACTTTATTCCAAATGAAACAAAATGCATTTGTGTTGTTTTCTTTGGCAACTGTTTTTCGCTGTAAGAACATCGTGCTTTGGACAGTGTTTGTTCATCAAGCCTAGATTTTAAGGTGAGAAAACACATGATACCATTTAAATAAAACCACATAACAAAAATTAAAATTTAAAATTATGCTAGTCTCCTAGTATTTTGTATCAATCATTGAACTAATTATTTTTCAAAAACTGTTAATTATATTACAGAAATTGAATAATTACATATTTAAAATTAAAATGTATTTCAAGATATGAACTTTCATTCAAGAATATATAGAAGGAAATACAACATAGGTGTACTAACCTGTAGTTAGTTAGGAAGCATAACACATATATTTTAATATTAGTAACTAGAAGATAGAACAGTACTAAACAACAGTAGGATGATAGAACAAAGATGTACTGAAATACTCCAACAAGGGAGAAAGAACATAAATATACAAACTACTTTAACTAGGAAAACAGAGCACAGAATTTCAGTGATACAGTCATCTTAGGACCGTGCTTAAACCAGAAGCTTATCTCAAGAACAAAGAATATACTCAAGAGTGTGATGACTAAATCTTTTGTAAAGGATCAATATGCTGTATGGTAACAGGATCAATATGCAATAGGCTTGGATAAAACAATTCAGTATAAAGACGAATGAGTCTCATAAACATACAAAAAAATTTCAAAGACAGGAACACAAGCCAGAAAGACTTGTTGTTGTTTTCATAATTTATTTTAATTTTTTATATATTACAATTTATTCATTTTGTATCCCAGATGTAGGCCCCTCCCTCCTACTCTACCAATCCTGCCCTCCTTCCCTCTTCTCCCATACCCCTCGCTCAGTCCACTGAAAGGGGAGGTCCTCCTCCCCTTCCATCTGACTCTAGCCTCTCAGATCTCATCAGGACTGGCTGCTCTGTCCTCCTCTATACCTTGGTAAGGCTGCTCCCCACTCCGGAGGAAGTGATCAAAGAGCCAGCTACTGAGTTTATGTCAGAGACAGGCCCTGTTCTTCTTTCTAGGGAACCCACTTGGATACTGAGTGGAGCGGACAGCTTCACAAGGAAAGCAACAAAACCAAAAATTCTGAACACAGGGGTCATTTCTGAGATACTCCAACCAGGACCATGCATGGAGATAACCTAGAATTCCCTGCACAGATGTAGCCTATGAACAAGGTTTTTAAGAATCTCTTGAAGGGGGTAAATATTTTTATGTGCAAGATATAGGAGAAATAAAAAGAAATATAGGTTGTAGAATTTAGTGGCTTGTTAACAATTACGTGTCTTTTTCTTCACTTCCTCTGATTTAAACAATAAGCGAGAAATAAAAATGTCTGTTAATTCTAGCAAGAGTGCACATATTGGATGCCTTGACTACATCTAAATCACAAAAAAATTTGAGTATGGATTAATTGGAAATACTTTACTTGCTATAAAATAAAAATGTTTTTTAAAGTGTGTTAAGATCAATAGGTAAGCCTAGCTTTTAACGGCTGAGCCATCTCTAGCCGTGTTTTCAAAGCAAAGACTCATGACCAAACCTTTGGCAGAGTACAGGGAATCAGAGGAAAGAAGGGGAGTTAGTCTGATAGGGAAAGGATAGGAGCTCCACAAGGACCAACTATATCTGGGTACAGGGTCTTTTCTGAGACTGACATTCAACCAATGTATGGATATAACCTAGAACCTCTGCTCAGATGTAGCATGTGGTAGCTCAGTAACCAATTGGTTTCCCCAAGTGAGGGGAACAAGGACTATTGCTAACAGGAACTCAATGACTGGCTCTTTGGCCTCCCCACCCCCAAGGGAGGAGCAGTCCTGTTAGGCCATAGAGGAGGGCTTTGCAGCCAGTCCTGAAGATACCTGATAAAACAGGATCAGATGAATGGGGAGGAGGTCCCCCCCCTATCAGTGGACTTGGAAAGGGGCAGGGTGGAGATGAGGGAGGGATTGGGAGGGAATGAGGGTTTGGGACACAGTTGGGATACAGAGTTAATAAAATGTAACTGATAAGGAAAAAATTAAACAAATAAAATTAAATTAAAAAAAGATCAATAGGTAAGCCACTTAATATTAACATAGAATATATTACCATGTCTATGGAAACAAATTGCAAAAAAAGAAAGAATTTGATTAATAATTTATAAATTAAATCTTTGCAAATTTGATGAAGTAGCTAATTAACATCAATCAAAAACATCCCCTACTCATGTCAGGACATGTGCAGACACTCTAACTCTTCTGGAGATGGGCAGTAGAGTGCTGTGAACTAGAGAGAAAGGAAAAATTAAACACAATTATCATAGACCTTATGGAATGACCTAAGGGACATGCATTTCCTTACACAGAGGATTCCAGCAAATGCCACTGAAGCTATGTAGAAAGAGGTAAACTATTTAGAAGCAAATTTTGAAAGGAAATTTTAACATGATTATCCTATAATATATAGCTAAGATCCACTTATGAGTGAGTATATACCATGTATGTCTTTCTGCTTCTGGGTTACTTTACTCAAGATGATCTATTCTAGTTCCCACCATTTGCCTGCAAATTTCATGATATTCTTGTTTTTAATAGCTGAGTAGTATTCCATTGTGTAAAGGTACCACAATTTCTGTAGCCATTCCTCCATTGAGGAAAATCTAGATTGTTTCCAGCTTCTGCCTATTGTGAATAGAGCTGCTGTTACAAACAAGGTTGAGCAAATGTCCTTGTTATATATTTGAGAATGTTGAGCAAATGTTATATACTTGAGAATAATTTGGATATATGCAAAGGAGTGGCATAGCTGGATCTTGAGGTAGCACTATTTCTAATTTTCTGAGAAAACACCGATTATTTCCAAAGTGCTTGTACAAGTATTAAGGGGGACCCTAAAGCACCAGCAATTGTGTTTCCCAGGTGAGAGGAAACCCCACGATGTGGGAATCAATTGGGTTCAGGTCACCCAGATAAAAACACAGAAGTGTTCTCAGTTCCCAGCAGGCACTTGGTCACCAACCCCGAGCCACACACCTTCATGCTCTGATCATCATCCCAGACTGAACTGTGGGCCCTACAACACCATAGACTGGGATTTCCAGTTGAGAGAAAACCCCAAGGTGAAGGAAGTAATTATGGCTGACCTCAGGTCACCCACACAATCTCTTGAAAAGGACCCAGGGTTGGGCAGGCACTCAGCCTCTAGCCCAGAGAGGGGGCTCAGTTGCCAGCACAGAGACTTGCCTGTGTACCCAACTCGTCATCCCAGACAAAACTGTGGGCACCAAGGCACCAGAGACTAGGTTTCTCTGTTGGGAGGAAACCCCAATGTGAGGGAAATAGCAGGTCCCATCTCACGTCACTCAACTGACACCCCCTCCAAAAAAAAAAAAAAATCTCAAGAAAAGATCCCAGTCACCAGCTAGGCAGAGCCATGCACCTGTGCCTGCATGTTCTAATCATCATCTCAGACTAAACTGTGGACCCCAAACACCACAGACTGGGTCTCCATGTTGGGAGGAAACCACATAATGGAGGAAATATCAGGTCCAACTGCAGGACACCCAGCTCCAGAAAAGTTTCTGGATTACCATAGGCTCCAGGCTCTGGCCTCTTGCTGCATGCATGAGTGCTGTGCTCACCTGCCACTGATTACCGCTACGGTACTGGGGCATACAGCTCCAACTTCAGACCTACAGAACCCTGAGAGTCTGGATCAGAACCCAGATACTGCTCCAAGGGACAATAAGATATGGCTCCCGAGTTGATCAAGAGGGCTGCACCTAGCAAACACAATGTAAGAGCAGCAGCAGCAGCTCTCTAAACTCAAAGCAAGAAACCCAGTGGCAGGGCAGCTGTCTTCAGGACTTCTCCTCGTGAGAGGAGACCCTTCCTGACTACTAACAACCACAATTACCACACAGGTCCATATGCCTGAGATGAACTGTGGCAATTCCTGATAAGCACCACCATTCCATTTATCATACCCCAAAAGCTGAGGAGGCCTCCTTCAGAAACCTGCCCAGGAGATTCTCTACACCCCAGGATTTGAGCAGGCACCAGATATCAAAAGCCAGCACCTAAGACAGCTAGATGTGTAGAGGCCAGCCTAAAAGCACAAAGAACAAAAGGCAAAGCAATTTGGCATCTCCAGAACCCAGTTTTTCAGGGGCAAGTAACTTTGGACATTGTCACATAAGTGAAATTGAAGAAGATGACCTTAACATCTATACTTATGAAGAGGATAATGGAAACAAATAAAATAAAAATTAGAAAGGAATTAGAGGAAGATAAAGTCAAACAAAGTATGACCATTTTTAAAGAAATACAGGAGGATATAGTCAGTTTGTCACCTTCAGAGAGGAAATAATTAAGTCACTGAAAGAAATAAAAGAAACAGAGGAATGTAAAAAAAATAGGTGAAGGAATTGAAGGAAAATACAGTCAGACAGAGGAAAGAAATATATACAATGGCTCAACATCTGAAGATAGAATTTGAAAAATTAAAGGAAACACAAATAGAGTAAATCATGGAGAGGTAGAACTTAGCGAAGAAAACAGGAACTACAGAGGGAAGCATAACCAATAGACTACAAGAGATGGAAGAAAGAATCACAGGCATTGAAGATACAGTAGAAGAAATTGATGTATCTGTCAAAAAAATGATAAATCTAAAAAATTCCCGACACAAACCAACCAAGAAGTCAAGGACAACATGAAAAGATGAAACCTAAGAATAATAGGAATAGAGGAAAAAGAATATTCCCATCACCAAGGCCCAGAAAATTTTATCAACAAATCATAGAAGAAAATTTCCCCAATTTAGAGGAGAGGCCTATAAGCATACAAGAGGCCTACAGAACACCTAGTAGATTAAAGCAGAAAAGAAAATCCTCCTGCTACATAATAATCAAAACAGTAACTATACAGAACAAATTAAAACCACTAAACGCTGCAAGGGGAAAAGGCCAAGTAATATATAATGGCGAACCCATCAAAAACACACCTGACTTCACAACACAGACTATGAAAGTCAGAGGGCCTGGACAGATATCATGCAGACCTAAGGGAACATAGATGTCAGCCCAGGCTACTATACCAAGCAAAACTTTCAGTTCTCATAGATGGAGAAAACAATATTTTCAATGACAAAAACAAATTTCAACAATACCTACACACAAATCCAGCATTATAGAAGATACTAGAAGGAAAAATACAATCCAAGAAAACTAACTACTTTCAGGAAAACTCACTACAGCAAAACTAAAAGTAGCCAAGCACACAAACACACTACCACAGCCAACATCAATATCAAAGGTTCTACCAGCCACTGATCATTAATCTCTCTCAACATCCAAGAACTCAATTCTCCAATAAAAAAGACACAGACTAACAGAATGGATGTGTAAACAAGATCCGACAATCTGTTGCATACAAGAAACACACCTAAATAACAAAGATAGACATTACCTGAGAGTAAAGGACTGGAAGATGGTTTTCCAAGCAAATGGACCCAAGAAGCAAGCAGAAGTAGCCATTCTAATATCTAATAAAATAGACTTTCAAAAAAAATAATCAAAAGAGATGGGGAAGGACACTTTCTACTCATCAAAGAAAAGTTCCACCAGGAAGATATCACAATCCAGAATACCTAGGCCTCAAATACAAGGGCACACACATTTGTAAAAGAAACATTAATAAAACTTAAACCATACATTGATCTTCACACATTAATAGTGGGAGACTTCCACACCCCACTCTCAATGATGGACAGGAAAACAAAACAGAAATTAAACAAAGAAGTAATGACTCTAACAGAGGTAATGAATCATATGGACCTAACAGACATCAATAGAACTTTTCACCCAAACACAAAAGAATTTACCTTCTTCTCAGCACCTCATGGAACCTTCTCCAAAACAAAGCATATAGGTGGTCACAAAGCAAGCCTCAAGAGATACAAGAAGTTTGAAATAACCCCTGTATCCTATCTGATGACATGGACTAAAGCTGGACCTCAACAACAACAGAAATAGCAAAAAGCTATACACACGAAAACTGAACAAATCGCTACTAAAAGACAGCTAAGTCAGAGAAGAAATAAAGAAAAAAATTTAAAGTTTCTTAGAATTCAATGAAAATGAAGGCACCACATACCCAAACTTATGGGACACAATGAAAACAGTGCTAAGAGGAAAGTTCATAGCATTAAGTGCCTTCAAGGAGAAATTTGAAACATCCCATTCAAGCAACTTAAATGGCTCACCTAAAAGCCCTAGAAAAGAAGAAGCTGACACACCGAGGAGGAGTAGACAGCTGGAAATAATCAAACTCAGGATTGAAATCAATGAATTAACAACAAAGAAAACTATTCAAAAACCAAGAGCTGGTTCTTTGAGAAAATCAACAAGATAGACAAACCCTTAGCCAAACTAACTAAAAGGCAGAGAGAAACTACCCAAATCAGCAAAATCATAAATCAAAAGGGGGGACATAACAACAGACACTTAGGAAATCCAAACAATCATTATGTGTTATTTCATGAGCCTATACGCCTCAAAATTTGAAATCTAAATGAAATGGACAATTTTCTTGACTGATAACACTTACCAAAGCTGAATCAAGACCAGGTAAATCAATTAAATAGTACTCTATCCCGTAAGGAAATAGGAGTGGTCATCAAAATTTCCCATGCAAAAAAACCCCAAGACTAGATGATTTCAGTACAGAATTCTACCGGTCCTTAAAGAAGGGCTAACATGAATACTCTTTAAACTATTCCCAAAATAATAGAAACAAAAGGAATATTACCAAACTCATTCTATAAAGCCACAGTCATCTTGGTACCTAAACCAAAAGAGACCCAACAAAGAAAGAGAATTACAGGCCAATCTCACTTATGAACATTGATGCAAAAATACTCAATTAAATACTTGCACACCTTCATCAAAGTGGCAGGATACAAAATCAACTGAAAAAAAAATCTGAAGCCCTCCTGTATACCAAAGACAAAAGAGTCAAGAAAGAAGTCAGGGAAACCATACCCTTCACAATAGCCACTAATAACATAAAATGCCTTGGGGTGACTCTAACCAAGCAAGTGAAAGACCTGTTTGAAAAAAAAAAAAAAAACTTCAAGTCTCTGAAGAAAGAAATTGAACAAGATATCAGAAGATGGAAAGATTAACATTGTGAAAATGGCCATCCTGCCAAAAGCAATCTACAGATTCAACACAATTCCAATCAAAATACCAACTCAATTCTTTACAGACCTTGAAAGAAAGATTCTCAGGTTCATATGGAGGAACAAAAAAAAACCCAGAATCACAAGAATAATCCTGTACAACAACAGGTCATCTGAAGGTATCTCCATCCCTGATCTCAAGCTGTACTACAGAGCAATAGTAATAAAAAATGCATGGTATTGGCATAGAAACAGAAAGGAGGATCAATGGAACAGAATAGAAGATCCAGAAATAAACTCACACACCTATGAATACTCGATATTTGACAAAGAAGCCAAATCCATTCAATGGAAAAAAGACAGCATCTTCAACAAATGGTGCTGGACCAACTGGATGTCTACATGCAGGAAAATGAAAATAGATGCATATCCATCACCTTGCACAAAACTAAAGTCCAAGTGGATCAAAGACCTCAACACAAAACCAGATACTCTAAATCGGTTAGGAAAAAAAAAAGTAGGGAACAGCCTAGAACTCATTGGCACAGGAGACAACTTCCTGGCCAGAACACCAACAGCACAGTCTATAAGAGCAATAATCAATAAATAGGACCTCATGAAACTGAAAAGCTTCTGTAAAGCAAAAGACACTGTCATCAGAACAAAATGACAGCCTACAGACTGAGAAAGGATCATCACCAACCCTATATCTCACAGAGGGCTGATATCCAGCATATACAAAGAACTAAAGAAGTTAAAAGGCGATAAATCAAATAATCCCATTAAAAAATGGGGAACGGAGCTAAACAGAGAATTCTCTATAGAGGAATATAGAATGCCAGAGAAACACTTAAAGAAATGCTCAACGTCATTAACCATCAGGGAAATGCAAATCAAAACGACCCTGAGATCTCACCTTACACCCATCAGAATAGCTAAGATGAATAACTCTAGTGACAACACATGCTAGAGAGGTTGTGGAGAAAGGGGAACCCTTCTCCATTGCTGATGGGAATGTAAACTGGTACAACCACTTTGGAAGTCAATCTGGTGCTTTTTCAGACAATTAGGAATCATGCTTCCTAGAGCACCTGTACAGATGTAGCCTATGGCATCTCAGTGTCCAAGTGGGTTTCCTATTAAGGGGTACAGGGGCTGTCTCTGAAATGAACTTAGTGGCCGGCTCTTTGATCACCTCCCCCTCAAGGGGGTGCAGCCTTAACCAGGCCAGAGAAGAAGACAATGCAGCTAGTTCTGACCAGACCTGATAAGCTAGGTCAGATGGAAGTGGAGGAGGACCTCCCCTATCAGTGGACTGGGGGAGGGGCATGGGAGGAGAAGGACGAATGGTGGGATTGGGAAAGGATGAAGGAGTGGAGCAGGCTACAGCGGAGATACAAAATGAATAAACTGTAATTAGTACAACAATAAATTAATACAATTTTTAAAACATACAAAAAATAATAGTAAAAATAAAATATAGGGTACAGATCCAAACAAAATTCTCAGCAGAGGAATCTCAATTGGCCGTGAAGCGATTAAAGAAATGTTCAACATCCTTAGTCATCAGGGAAATAGAAAAATAGAAATCAAAATCACTCTGAATTCATTCTAAACCTGTCAGAATGGCTAAAAGCAAACACGCAAGTGACAGCACATGCTGGTGCCATGTAGAGCAGGAGGGATTTTCCTTTGTTTCATGTGGGAATGTAAACTTGTACAACCACTTTGGTAATCACTATGGCAGTTTCTCAGGAAAATGGGAATTTATGTACCTCAAGGCCCAGCTTCTTCTTCAAAATAGCCAGAAACTGCATATGTCCTGAATGACTCTCAACTGAAGAATGGATTGTTGGAGTCAGAAGGCCCAAGGGTACCACAAGAATACACACAGAATCAGATAAACTGAGATCAGGGGGCTCACAGAGACTGACCTGACCGCCAGAGAGATTGCATGTGTCTGACCTAGGCCTTCTGCATGTATGTTAGACATGTGTAGCTTGGTCTTCTTGTGAGACTCCTAACAGCAGGAGTGGGGCTGTTTCTAACTCTTTTGCCTACTTTTGAGACACGTTTTCCACTACCGTGTTGTCTTGTCTAGCCTTAATAGGAAGGGAGGTACCTAGTCTAGGGAAGCACTAAAATCATATTTTCTTGATATCCATTAAAGTCATGCCCCGTTCTGAGGATAAATGAAGGAGAAGTAGATAGGGAAAAGATAGGGGATATGGGGGAAGGGGTTGCAATGGAATTAGAGAGGGGGGACTGTAGTACATGACAGAAGAATAAAAAAAAATTAAAAAGAGAGTAAACGAAATGTGGAGGTATAGTCAAGAATGCCTTCTAATGTACTTTGTGGAAACATTTTACACACATACCACACATAAATATACACGTAATTCAAAAGCAAAACTGTCATAATGCATGTATTTGAGTAGAAAATAAATAATAGAATAAATGAAGAAACGAAAGCTACACTTATAGAGTATCCTTTGGCCCACACGGCTGTGCAGGCTTGGATTTGAAGCTCTTAGATCCCTCTTACTCTATCACACGTCACATGGTGCTGAATGTGGGAGGGTTTACGACTGTAAATGTCTGCAGCCCAGGTGTTCACTGGAGTTCTGGTGAATGTGCCTGGAGATTGCAGGACCTCTCATGTACTTCTTGTGGATGCTCGGATGCCTGCTCTCTCCAGTAATTTTTTCTGGTCCCAGAGATCCAAGGCACTAGAGGAGCACCTTTTTTCATAGTTTTGTTTGCTCCTCCCTGGCCAACTTTGCTCAGTGAAGTTTCTCTAGTTGGTGAGAGGTTCAACCTCATCTTAGCTTTCCTGCCTGACTAACTGGAGACTCGTCCTGCTCTTATAAGCTTGTTATATATCTGGCAGAAAAATAGCTCACTTTGCAGCATTTTCACTGTTTTCTTCCCTCCACTTTCACTCTTTTTCATAAGTCTCAGGGGGAAAAAAAGTGCCTTTGAAGATTCCTTCATCTGAGCCAAGACACAAGTTTCTTGAAAATAAGACTTCATCACTCTCTTCTCTAGGTTAACTCCATCCGGAAAGAACAATAGCAATCCTACTATAAAACCCTTTCAAGGCTATAGCTGGGATATGAAGTGAATAAACTGTAATTAAAAAATAATTAATTAAAAAAACCCTTTCAAGGAACATTCACGGCTAAAATGAAGATGGAATTCCTATTATAACTGATGTAAGTAACACTATCACTAACGTTTTTCCTTCTGCTTGCTTTCTTGGTTTTTCCTAAAAATTCATTTTTTTCCTACACAAAGTTTTTATCCCACTGTTTCCCCTATGAAGTAATTTAAGTCTCTAATTTTAATCGTTTAAGGACCTATTTTCTTTTGTAAATGATCTACATATATTCATGAATGGTTTCACCTGTCCAATTCATTACTGTCAGTTTAATCCACGGGCTCTTGAATTTGAAGTGCAGAAACCAGAAGGAAAGATTTCCTCTGAAACACTATTTTTTTTCAATAAAACTGTTTCAGGTATTTGATTTTTTTAAATTTTATTTCCATCAATGTGATCCACCATATTAACAAACTGAAGGAGAAAAAACACATGATAATCTCCTTAGATGGTGAAAAAGCATTTGACAAAATCCAACATCCATTCATGTTTAAAGTATTGGAGAGATCAGGGATACAAGGCACATATCTAAACATAGTAAAGGTGATATACAGCAAGCCTATAGCCAACATAAAATTAAACGGAGAGAAACTTAAAGCAATCCCACTGAAATCAGGGACAAGGCAAGGCTGCCCACTCTCTCCATATCTCTTCAACATACTTTTGGAAGTCCTTGCTAGAGCAATAAGACAGTTGAAGGAGACCAAGGGGATACAAATTGGAAAGGAAGAAGTCAAATTGTCACTATTTACAGATGATAGGATAATATACCTGAGTGACCCCAAAAACTCTACCAGGGAATTCCTACAGCTAATAAACACCTTTAGGAAAATGGCCAGATACAAAATTAACTCAAAAAAAATCAGTAGCCCTTCTGTATACAAAAGACACAAGGGCTGAGAAAGAAATTAGGAAAACAACACCCTTCACAATAGCCACAAATGACATAAAGTACCTTGATGTAAGCCTAACCAAGCAAGTCAAAGACTTGTATAAAAAAAATTTCAAGTCCCTGAATTAAGAATTAGAAGAAGTTATGAGAAGATAGAAAGATCTCTCATGCTCATGGCTTTGCAGTATTAACATAGTAAAAATGGCCATCTTACCAAAAGCAATCTACAGATTCAAAGCAATTCCCATCAAATTACCAACATAACTCTTTACAGACCTTGAAAGAAAAATTCTCAACTTCATATGAAATAACAAGAAACCCAGAATTGCTAAAACAATTCTCTACAATAAAAGATCTTCTGGAGGTATCTCTGTCCATGATCTAAGCTGTACTATAGAGCAACAGCAGTTATAAAAACTGCATGGTGCTTGCATAGAAACAAACTGGTGGATCAATGGAACCAAACAGAGGACCCAGAAATAAATCCACACACTTATGGACACCTGATCTTTGACAAAGATGTCAAAACCATACAATGGAAAAAAGATAGTATCTTCAACAAATGGTGCTGGTCTAACTGGATATTTACATGTAGAAAAATGCAAATGGATCCATAATTATAACCCTGCACAAAACTAAAGTCCAAGTGGATCAAAGATCTCAACATAAAACAAGACACACTAAACTGCTTAGAAGAAAAAGTGGGGAATACCCTTGAACTCATTGGCACAGGAGACAACTTCCTGAACAGAACACCAACAGCACAGGCTCTAAGAGCAAAAATCAATAAATGGGACCTCATGAAACTGAAAAGCTTCTGTAAAGCAAAGGACACTGTCCTCAGAACAAAACGACAGCCTACAGATTGGGAAAGGATCTTCATCAACCCTATATCTGACAGAGGGCTAATATCTAGTATATATAAAGAACTAAAGAAGTTAAACAGCAAAAAATCAAGTAATCCAATTAAAAAATGGGGTACAGAGGTAAACAGAGAATTCTCTGCAGAGGAATATCGAATGGCAGAGAAACACTTAAAGAAATGCTCAACCTCATTAGCCATCAGGGAAATGCAAATCGAAATGACCCTAAGATTTTACCTTACACCCATCAGAATGGCACAGATCAAAAACTCAAGAGACAACACATGCTGGAGAGGTTGTGGAGAAAGGGGAATCCTCCTCCACTGCTGGTGGGAATGTAAACTTGTACAACCACTCTGGAAATCAATCTGGCGCTTTCTCAGACAACTAGGAATAGTGCTTCCTCAAGATCCAGCTATACCACTCCTAGGCATATATCCAAAAGGTTCTCAAGTACACAATAAGGACATTTGCTAAACCGTGTTTGTAGCAGCCTTATTTGTAATAGCCAGAAGGTGGAAACAGCCCAGATGTCTCTCAACTGAAGAATGGATGCACAATTTGTGGTGTATCTACACAATGGAATATTACTCAGCAATGAAAAACAAAGAAATCATGAAATTTGCCGGTAAATGGTGGGAACTGGAAAGTATCATCCTGAGTGAGTTGTCCCAGAAGCAGAAAGACACACTGGTATATACTCACTCATATAGACATATAACACAGGATATACCTAGTAAAATCTGTACATCTAAAGAAACTAATCAAAAGGGAGGACCCTGACGAAAATTCTCAATCCCCATCCTTAAAGACAAAGAGAATGGACATGAGAAGAATAAGAAAACAGGAAACAAGTTAGGAACCTGCCACAGAGGGCCTCTGAAAGGCTCTGCCCTGCAGACTATTAAAGCAGATGCTGGGACTTATGGCCAAATGTTGAGCAGAGTGCATGGAATCTTATGAGGAAGGTGGGAAATAGTAAGATCTGGAGAGGACAAGAACTCTACAAGGAGAGCAACTGAACCAGAAAATTTGAACACAGGGTTCTTTCCAGAGTATCATACTCTAACCAAGTACCATGCATGGAGATAACCTAGAACCCCTGCACAGATGTAGCCCATGGTAGTTTAGTGTCCAAGTGGGTTACATAGTAATGGGAAGAGGGACTGCCTCTGACATGAACTGATTGGCCTGCTCTTTGATCACCTCCCCCTGATGGGGGAACAGCCTTACCAGGCCACAGAAGAGGACAATGCAGCCACTTTTGATGAGAACTGATAGACTAAGATCAGAAAGAAGGAGAGGAGAACCTCCCCTATCAGTGGACTTGGGGAAAGGCATGTCTGAAGAAGGGGGAGGGAGGGTGGAATTGGGAGGGGACACGGGAGAGGCTTATGGGGGTATACAAAGTGAATAAAGTATAATTAATAAAAGTTAAATAATATTTTATATGTGCGTTGACCCAATTGAACTGTGAGTATACATATAAAATATGACAAACACACTCAATATCTTCCATATCTGTCCAATAAGTCCTACTCCAAACACCTTGTCATTAAAAAAAAAACTGTTTAAGTTTGAAAATTTTCCTGGAATTTGCAGTAATATGCTTTGTTGAAATGGGTGACATGAAGATCACAGGTAATGATGTAACATACTGACCAATAATTGGAGAAGAAAGAAATACAAACTTCACTGTAATGTGTTTTAAAGGGGAATTACAACATGGGTGTGCTGGCATTCATATGAAATTTCATTTGCCTTGAGTCTAAAGCTGGATAATCATGAATTCCAAGTCACCCTGTGAGGTATAGTGAGTTCAAGACCTGTATTGGTTGCATATCAATTACTTTAAAAAGCAAGTAAGAAAGAAATGTGGTAACTAAAAAATGAAAAAAAAAAAAGATAAACAAAAACCCCACAACCTACTATGTCCAGTTGGTGTTGTCCACATGTACATAGGGCCAGGGTCATCCACTGTAGTATGGGAATCCTATCAGTGGCCACATCCTGAAAAAAGAATGAGTCTCTGTTTATGAGAAATTACAAACGGCCAAGTGTTCATCAAAAAGGAGTAAGGCCTGAGATGCCTGGTCCCTCGCTACTGAAGTCTTGTACAAGTTATTACCCTACTGTTCCTTAGTGGCAGTGATGGCCATTTCTCCCAAGTGGGGATCAAAATGTTAGTCAATATTATTTCCTCTATAAAAATTGGAGTCTTACTTTGATACCAAAAGAATAGCAAGATCAGTAGGTTTAAAGCCCCAAGAACATTCCATGTTGAATTGTTTTCTTAATTTTTATTTGTTTGTTTATAATTTATTACAATTTATTCTCTTTGTATCCCGGCTTTAGCCCCCTCCCTTGTCTCCTCCCAGTATCACCCTCCCTTCCTCTTCTCCCCCTATGGCCCTTCTCTAGTCTTCTGATAGGAGAGGTCCTCCTCCCCTTCCATCTGACCCTAGCTTACCAGGTCTCATCAGGGCCAACTGCATCATCTTCCTCTGTGGCCTGGCAAGGCTGCACTCACAGCGGGAGGTGATTAAAGAGCCAGCCAGTGAGTTCATATCAGAGACCAACATCTATATCCCTTAATAGGGTATCCACTTGGAAACTGAGCAGCCTATGGGCTTCCTCTGAATAGGGGTCTAGGTCCTCTCCATGCATGATCCTTGGTTGGAGAATAGGTCTCTGCAGGACGCTCTGGGCCCAAGTTTTTTGGCTCTGTTTTTCTCCCTGTGGAAATCCTGTCTCCTCCAGGTCTTTCTATCTTCCATAAGGTTACTGGTACTCTGCCCAAAGTTTAGCTATGAGTACAGTATCTCCTTTGATAACCTGGTTGGTAAAGTTTTTCAGAGGTCCTCTGTGGAAGGCTCTTGTTTTGTTCTTTGTCTTTTTTTCTACTTTCAGCATTTATCCCATTTGCCCTTCTGAGTAAGGATTAAGACTCTTCTCTTGGGTCCTCTTTGCTGTTTAGCTTCTTTGGGAACATAATTTTTAGTATGTTTATCGTATATTATTTGGCTAATATCCACTTACAAGTGAATACATGCTATATGTATCTTTCTGCTTCTGGGTTACCTCACTCAGAATGAGCATTTCTAGTTCCTACAATTTGCCTGCAAATTTCATGATTTCCTTGTTTTTAATTGCTGAATAGTATTTCATTGTATCAATGTCCCACAATTTTTGCATCCATTCCTCCATTGAGGGGCATCTAGGTTGTTTCTAGATTCTGTGTATTATAACTAAAGCTGCTATGAACATAGTTGAGCAAATGTTTTTATTGAATAGTAGGATATCTTTTCGGTGTATGCCTAGGAGTGGTATAGCTGGATCTTGAGGTAGCACTATTATTACTTTTCTGAGAAAGTACCATATTGATATCCAAAGTGGTTATACAAGTTTACATTCCTACCAGCAATGGAGGAGAAATCTCCTTTCTCCACAACCTCTCCAGCATGCATCATCCGTTGAGTTTTTGATCTTAGCCATTCTGATGTGTGTAAGGTAAAATCTCAGGGTCATTTTGATTTACATTTCCTGAATGACTAAGTAAGTTGAGCATTTCTTTAAGTGTTTCTTTGCCATTTGATATTTCTCTGTTGAGAACTCTCTGTTTAGCTTTGTGCCCCATTTTTAAATTGGATTACTTGGTTTGTTGGTGTTTAACTTCTTCTATATTCTGGATATTGGCCCTCTCTCAGACATAGGGTTGGTGAAGGTTTTTCCCAGTCTGTAAGCTGTCATTTTGTTCTGATGATAGTGTCCTTTGCTTTACAGAAGCTTTTAAGTTTCATGCAGTCCTGTTTATTGATTGTTGATATGGAGAATATGGTCAGAAGGACAGAAGGTTTGCAGAGAGAAGAAAAACCATAGGTTGGGTCATCTCTCAGACTATCTGCCTTGCCAAGGCAGTGTAAATTCTTAGAGGATATAGGGTTACTGTAGCTAAGACACCCACTAGTGGAGCTCATGGAGAGTATAAAGGCCACGCTCCAAAAAGACAGAACTCCCAGGGGAGGGAGTATAAAACCAGAACACCCACAAAAACGTCTACTTAAAATTTACCCTGCCTAAATGATGTGCAGGGATTAAGATAAAACAGAGATTGAGATTGAGATTGAGATTGAGGGAATATCTGAACAATACCTGACTCAACCTGAGACCCAAACCAAGGGAGAAAGCCAACCACTGACACTGTTAATGACACCCTGCTATGCTTGCAGTAGGGAGTCTAGCATAACTTTCCTCTGAGAGGTTCCACTCAGCAATGGATTAAAATAGATGCTGAGACTTACAGCCAAACATTGGGCAGAGTGCAGAGAGCCTTGAGAAAGAGTAAATAGAAGAACAGATGAACCTGGAGAGGACAAAATCTCCACAAGAAGACCACCAGAGCCAAATAATCTGGGCCGACATGTTTGCAGAAACTGAAGCAGCAACTGACGACCAAACATGGACTTGACCTGGACACTTTACATATATGTAGGCAATGGGCAGCTTGGTCTTTATATGGATTCACTAGTAAGGGATAAAGACTCTGTTGTATGATTTTGATCACTTCCTACTGGCAGGGCTGCCTTGCCAAGCCACTGAGGAAGAGAATGTGCTCAACCTTCATGTGACTTGATGTTGTTGAGTGGGTTGATGAAGAGGGGAGCTCCCCCTTTTTGAGAGGCAGGGGAGGGAGATAGGAGAAAGAGGGAGGAAGGGTAGGATGGAGAGGAGAGGAGGGAGGGGTCTGCAATTGGGATGTAAACTGAATAAATAAGTAAATTAACTAATTATAAAAAAAAACTTCCATTCTTCCTTCTTTATGTCTTTTCTTGTTCCTTCCTCCTTTTCTCTCTCCTTCACATGGAAAGATAAGATGTTTCTAGATTTTAACATTCACAGTAGGATTAAAATAAATTAAGTATTAACACGACAAGAATGCATCAACCTGTATGTATCTATCTACACATGTAACATTCGCCAGTACTGTTGTTATTTAGTGTGTTTGGTTTTAATTTGAAACACCACAGGTATTTCTAACAGGTCTCCCTTCCTTGTATATGATCACCTTTTCATTTTAAAGGACACGTGCTTGGTAGAATATTCTTGAGTGGCAAGTACAGTTTTATCATTTATTATTGTAAATAGGCTATTGTATTGGTTAGTTTTTGTTAACTGACACATACCTAGACATGTATGGAAAAAAGGGAATCACATTGAGAAATTTAATAGATTGTCCTGTGAGATATTTTTGTTTGTTTGTTTGTTTGTTTGTTTTTGATTAATTATTCATTAGGGAGGGTCCAGCCCTCAGTGGGATGTGCTACCCCTGATAAGGTGTCTCTGGTTGATATAAGAAAGCAAGTTGAGGAAAACATGGACAGCAAGCCGCTTTTGTTTAGGATCACTGCCTCTGTTCCTAATTTGAGTTCTTGTCCTGACTTCCTTCAGATTGACCATGATCGGTATGTTTACGACAAAAAAAAAAAAAAAAACCCTTTCTTTTTCAAGTTTCTGTTCCGCAGTGTTTTATTACAGGAAACAAAAGTAAGTAGAGCAATTGCCTTACATCATCCTGTTACTTTTGTTTTTTAAACTTGCTCAGTTTTCTTGACTTTAAGCAGTTAATTACATTGTCTCAGTGAAGACTGTTTGATGAGCACACTTGGGGTTGTTTTGCTATCTTTGATCAGTGATTTCATTTGAGTGTTTACAAAGTGAACAAAGAAAAGAGGCTCTTCAATGTCTGAGACATTAGCTAATGAAGTAGTACACACAATAATAGTATTCCCAGAAGGAACAGAGATAAAGAAGGCGACTAAAGATTATTCCAAGAAATAATGACAAGGAACTTTCTACTTTACACACCACTTTCCATTTCACTTATGTGAGGAAAGACCTACAGCTAGGTGATGTCAAGGGTACTGGTTGAAAGTTTTCTTGTATTTCATTATGGAGAGGATATAGAAGCTTAGTGTCTACTTAATACCACCAGCTGAGGTCAGTTACAGTGAAGATATGGAAGTTCTTGGGAGCCAAGTTAGGGAATTTGAGGTTCTTAAAATAGCAAAGAATGCTGGGGTTTCTCTTTTAACTTTTAAAAAATTATATGAAAACATTGACTGAGAGATTCATCCTGGCCCTACAGTTAACATACAGAAATGCCTGTGGTAGCAGTGGTGTAGAAATATGAAGGATAGCTCTACCCATAGCAGTGTGAAGCTACGACACAATGCATGGATTTTCACAGAATACTCATAATTCTAGTATTTGAGAGGTGGACCTGGAAATGAAAGCTGTGATACCAGCATGCAAAGCAAAGGTTTTGCTTACAGAATGGTTATAAACACAGTCTTTAGTATGGACCTGAGAAGAGTGACCAAAGCTTTGACCACCAGTGTATGGGTTTGCTCACTGTTGCTGCCAGTATCTATGGGACAGGTGGATGGAGTAAGATTAGTCTCAGTCAAGATGGCTTGTAGTGCCCGTAGCTTGGGGATCTATATATGTAATATCTCAGGACTAAACAAAAGAAGGGGTAGTGATCATTATTTATGGTTATACCTATGTCTCTTTGGATGGACGGAAACAGTAACTGTTAGAGCTATCACCACTAGGCTTTGCTTCTGAATATGTCCATAATGTAGTTCAATGGAAACTGTCATAGTCTTCTTTTCTTTTCCAGCTATTTTCTGATATCTTAACTGTAGTGATCTTTCTAGTGTCAAAGCTGTTACTTCAGATATTGCTCCAAGAGGCAAGGGGGCTTGGTTTCTTTCTGAACTTTTATTTTTCCTTAGGAGGAATACTCATAAGCTCAAGAGTTCTCCCTCTGCACTGAGCAGTGCTAACCTGGGGGATGAGATAACAGGGAAATGAAACTCTTCTAGTAACCCATTCTACACAGTTATTCCTGCTCATTTTCCTTCACTGTGCCTCCGGACCATATTAGCTCCATGCCTCTAGTCGCCCAGGGCTATTTTCATGCACAGAAAATTATCTGGTTTTCATTCTCATTTTATTTCCAGGTGAGAAAGGCTTGGAATTCTTGCCCTCTCTCATGCCAGATACCAGTTTAATTTTGATGTATAATACAATATAGCTGACCTTTGAAGATAGTATGCTTAGAGAAAAAAAGACTCAAACAGAGACAAACAACAATATAGGATGTTTATATATATTTCAGATACCTACAATAGGGAAATTCTCAGACACAGTAGGAGCATTGTTTTGCTGGAACTGAGTATGAGAAGGTCTAGAGACAAAGAACTCTATCGGTGCAGACCATTATGAATGTGTTTTCTTGTTATCCAACTTTAAATTTGTACGTGGATAAAGTTATAGTGCCACAAAAACAAAGAGAAGGGTCACAGATCAACTACATAAAAACTGAGAAGAAGAGAATCAGGCTTCTCATATCTGAAAAAAATTAAATATTGAATTTCTGATGAAGTCATAGCTTGTTTCTCTATTATCTTCACTGGAGGAGAGCTCACATTCCTGTGAGAAAAAGTCATATATAAAAAATATCTTTTGTCCTGAGTTGAATTTATGAGCCAAAATAATTCTAAATTCACCTTTCCTAATATCAAATTAGCCATTGCCATTTTCTGCTGTTTCTCTCAGTTTTATCTAGACAGCTATGGGATATTGATAATTTGATTCTGGTTCAGACACTTAAACAAAATCTCTATAATAATCCCATTTCTTCCCATACTCTTTCACTCCGTGTAATAATTCACCTCTGTAATTTATCACACATGCCTTTCTGTGTGATCATTCTGTTGTCCTGTCTAAACAAAACCTACTAATACTAACAAAAACTACTTAACAACATAATGTCACCACAGTGTAATATTCTTTTTTTCCTATTTATTATTCTTTTTGAATTTCACTTTATGTACCCCAATCCCACTCATCTCCTTGTACTTCCATATCTGCCCTTGCAACCTCCTCCTAAAGAAAACAGAATCAAATCAAAATAACACACCAAAAAACATCTTGCCATGGAATCAGTGGTATGTCACAGTGTGTCACACAGTGTTCCCTTTTGTCCAAACATCTTTGCTTGCACATGTTCATTGCATTGTGTCACTGGTCTGGTTTGAGACCTTCTGGATTCTGCTATATTTCCAATACTATAAGCTTCTCTCAGGCGTTATGTGTTTGCCTTGTGTCATGGACTGACTCCTTTACATGCTCCATCATTTTCTTTAGCACTCGCCTGCTTACATGCTCCAGCAGTTCATAGATGGGATAAAAGTTGGGGTGAGCTAAATCCTGGAAATGGGTCTGAGTAATAGCTGGGTTGGCCTGCCCACCAGCTCTCCTGTACCCATGCTACCAGGGCCAGCTTTCCTGCTTTGCCCAAGGGCGGTATGGGGCCAGCACTCCCATCTGTGGCAGTCAGTGGTGGTGGGTGGGTGGTAGCGGTGGTGGGAGGCCTCCTGTGCCAACACCACTGCGTGGCCAGCAAGGATCAGGACCAGCCTTCCTGTACTCACACCTTTGGAGACAGCTATTCAGCTATTCCACGTCCGTGGTACCAGGGTCAGCTCTACACCACCCAGTCAAGGTGGGGGCTGCTCTCCCATGTTTCCAGGCGAGGGGCAGAACCAACTCTGCTCAGCACTTGGGCATTTACATGGTCCCAGGTGGCAGCCTTCTGCATGGCATTTTTGCACAGGCCAGGACTCCATCATGACCTCAGGTGGCAGTTCAGGCTATTCACTTCAGCTTGTTCCTCATCACCCTTGCATCTCCAGTCCCACCTCTCTACATAGCACACAAACCATTCTGTTCCCCTTCTTCTATCTCTCCATCATATACTTGTTCATCATAGTGCTGGCCCCATGCTCCATGTCAGCAATGGCATCTTCTTTTGAGAGGTAGGATGTTTAAATGTTTGTGCAACCAAAAGATTACAAAGGGAATAAATCCCTGACCAAGGTTAAACACAGAATTGAAAAACTGTAATCCTTTTAAAGTTGTCCATTCTTCTGGTTGAACTTCTACCACAGCCAGAGAGATGAGACAACAGGCCAGTGATGAGAAGGAAACACAGCAGGGCTTGTCAGGCCAGTTGTGGCTTTTCCACCTAGCTTCAGAATGCACCAGTCACTTGGCTCCTTTTGCTCCTTCATCTCTTGCTTGCTTCTATCTACTTGCTTGCTTCTATCTACTTGCTTGCTTCTATCTACTTGCTTGCTTCTATCTACTTGCTTGCTTCTATCTACTTGCTTGCATCCTATTGCACCAGACCCACAACATTCTTATGTGTCCCAAAAACCAGTTCACGAAGGTTCATAATGATACATTAATAGATAATGTTTCAATTAATGCTCTAGCATCACACTCACATTCCTTGACAGTGGTACATAAGACTCAGAAAATAGTCTGCAAGTCAAATAAGATATCACTTCATGGATAATTTCTTCTTCTAAATTACATTAATATCTTAGTGGCTGAAGGATAACATTATCAGACTTAGTTTACCATAAAGCTAACTGTGTTTTGTCTAAATTAATGACACAAAACTGTTAATAACAAAGCTCATGAATAGATAAGCTCTGTGTATGTACCGTACTATTAAAATACATTTATAATGCTTCCATTTATAATACAATCTGTTGTGACTGTATTAGAATTGTTTAGATCATGAGGTTGTAGCACCCATAAGATTGTGCCCAGATACAGGGAAAAGAGAGGTCTCAGCTGTTTGTCCTACCATGTTACCATATAAGCCAGTAAGTAATCTACATCAGTACCTTCATCAGAAATTGGCTACAGTATTTCACTGAAAACAAACTCTCAAATTTCTATCCTCTAGAACTTTGAGAAATATATTTTTGGTGTTTCTAAGCTTGCCAAAATATGTGGCATTTTATTATAGCCATCTAGCTCACTAAAGCAGATCTAAGTTTGCCGCATTATGTAGACCTTCATCTGTCATTGAAAATGTGCCCCCTGTAAGGCATACTGCAGACATATAAATACTCAGTGATCTTCACAGACAACAAGAAAGGCATGTACTTATCAGTACTTATTAATACTCACCATGTAGCCATGATGATTCTATACAGAGATATATTTTTTTCAGATCTATCATACGTGGAATTCAAGGGCCCACTTTGTAGATGAAGAGATTGGGTTTGAGAATTACATGGCTTACACAAAGGACATGGAAAACAGAGGCACAGAAGCTATAGCAGAAAGTAAATACACACTCTCACAATGCACCCACACACATGGACTCTGCGTTTCTGTTTAGTATAGCTAAAACAGTCAACTCTAGGATGCAACAGGACACTGATCAGTGATTTGCTTCATCAGTCATCAGTGACACAGTTATGATGACCAATCTCTTCTGAAATGATGAAAATTAACAGCCTCTCTCTCTGTCTCTTGGAATAATAGGTCTTAGAATCCAGTAATTAGTGAGGCACCCAAGTATCCCCATGAGGATACCAACATGGAGAACTACTGACCTCAACTGACAGAATGGGTGTACCTTTTCCCAAATACCAATACCAAGATCTCAGACATGTGAATGATTTTTTGCAATAAGTGGATGCATACTGGTATCATTTGGTGGTGGTCAGGGGGTAGAACTGAGCCGTCCCCACTGAGCTCTGTACAAGTTGTAAATGTGCAAAAAAAACTAAGAGGATGTTGTTGCCCAGATAGGCTTAGGAGCGGTTACATAACTGAATTCATTGAAGTTTGGACCTAGATGATTCCAAGGCTCAAGAAGAATGTAGATATCAAAGGCCTCCACAGGGACTTCTTTTGAGAGGCAATGAGAACATCTTTCTTTGGGAGGTAAAAATATTAATGAGATAGATGACATCCTATTCACTCCAATCCCAACACAACTTCACTACAGAAAAAGAAAGAGTACACATAATTTATCAAAAACCATTCCTGCTGCCTCTCTCACATGAGGTGAAGTAGAGATGTTTTTCTAACAAGATTATTAAATATGAATACTCCTAAATTAGCTGGTAAATGTAACTGTTTTCCATGCTCAGAAATCTTTCATTGGATTAAACTATCACTTGCATTGAACTATAGTCAAGTTCAGTGAAAAAATACATTGTATTCTCATTAAATTGGATTCAGATGAAAAAAGAACATTGACAGTTTAATTAAGTTATTAAGCTTAATAAGAAATTGTATGGCATTTTAAAAGCAAAAATCTTAAAGCATTTGGAAACATTTCCCAGTTCCAGACTGCACAGTAGATTTAAGAAGACTAGATTTTAAAAAGAAACAATTCCATGACTTACAATTAGCATTAGTGTCAAACTGAAGAAAAATGATACAATTTAATGACGATTTGCTTAGATGTAGACACTAACAAAGGTAACCGCACTCCCCAGACAGAACAGTTGGTAGAGAAAGTTACAACTTTGTCCTTTTAAAAGCACAAAATATGAACATGTGCCAGATAACAATTATCCAATTTATTGTCCTATAAGTAATAATAAATGCTAGAAATCTATGACTAGAAGTAATAGAACATTGGAAATGGTATATTCTTTCAAAAGATAAAGTTCAGGCATCTACAAAGATTTAGTCATTAATATGAAAGCCAGCAAATGTGTGATGGTGTTTATCAGGTAGAATGCAAAAGAATAAACAAAATAAAGAGACTGATTAAAAAAAAAGTATCAATATTCATTCAAGACATTCGCAGCATAGTAACTCTCTCATCAGTTGTTAGGTTTATACAAGAATAATTATAAAACAATTCATACATTATCACTTCAATAATGGATATTCATGAAGAGTTTACTCAATTAAAAATAACATCAAATCCTCCCTAGTGTTTACATTAATCATATCACTCTCTTTCTCATGATAATTGATATCTTATATATTTTTGTATTTGTGTCACTAAATGATAGGACCTAACATGACCTAACATTACTTTTATCTTTGTTAATGCAGGAAAATATTTTTATTAATTTATTCTCTCATGTATTACATCTTGAGTATATGTTCCCCCCCCAACAGCTCCACTTCTACACTTCCTCCCTTAACATCCATTCCTTTGTTTTTCTTGAAAAAAACAAACAAAAACAAAAAATGGCCTCCCAGGGATACAACAAGCTACAATAAGACTAGGCACATACCATCACATCAAAACTGGAAAGGGCAATCCAGCATTACAAAAAGGGTCCTACAAGTTGGAAAAAGAGTCAAGGATCCCTACAGGCTCCCTGATCTCTCTGAGTCCTCAGGATTCCTAGCCAGTTGATTCTGTGCTCCCTGTTATTTTGGAGTCCCTGACACTCTGTTCTTCTGATCCTTCCTCACTCTCCTCTACAGGACTCCCTGAGCTTTGCCTAATGTTTGCTCATGGTGCTCTGCATCTGCTCTCATCAGTTGCTGGATGAAGTCTCCTTAGTCTCTGGTAATGATTCTGCTACACTCTTGACCCAGCACACTCTGTAGGCAGGAAGATCTCTAAACTGAGTTTTTGGCTGGGTTAGTGTCCCAATCCCTTCATTTGATATCTTGCCTGATTACAGAAGAGGGCCAATTCAGGCTTATTTTTCCCTGTTACCCATAGTCTTTCTAGGGATACTTTCATAGATTCCATGAAGTTTTCATTGTACCAAGTTCCTAACTTGCCCTGAAATCCCCACCCTCCAATTCCAGCAATTTCTCCTAGTATCTCTATCTCCCCATACCTGATCCCTCCTGTTCCCATCCTCCTCTCCCCAGTCCACTTGTGAAATATATATAGTGTTTTCTTAAAACTTGGAAATTGATTTACCTCAAGACACAGCCATCCCTCTTTTGAGCATATACCTGAAGGATTCTTCATCCTATTACACGGAGAAATAGAACATGAAAGATACTTTATTAGATACTACTTTTATATCCATTTATGATAATTTATGGAATTATACTTCACTCATTTTTTTTTGTTTTGAGTTAACTCATATATTATATCATCCATCTATTTTACTTACAAGTTTTTATTTTTTTTAAATTTCTTGTGAAAATATTGTAAAACAGTTCTGTACTTTGAGCTTTTTGTGAAAAACTATTAGTTTATGTGTAAAAGTTTCTTTAATGTGTTTGCCTTGGAGTGGAATAAATTATTGTCCAGTAGTTTTTATATGAGTAAAAATACTACATACTGTCAAAATTGTTTAAAAAATAAGAGTGTCAAACTTGACCATAACAAATAAGCCTCTTGTGTGAACACAGAACACGTGGTATTATCAAATAGTTTAATTTACTTTCCCATTAAGAAACAACATAGCTTATTTCATTGCTCTAAGTTGCCTGCCAGAACATGAAGGTAAAACTTTCTATCTGCACACCCTTGTGTCACAACACTTGGGGAAATCAAGTTGGTATGTATCAAGAGTTCCACCCTGAGGGATAACAGATCAGGGAGAAATGTACCAACAACCTATCTTGCTCTAAATCAGGGGAAATATTTTAAGAGGGCTGACTAGATACTCCCCAGTGGTGTAGTGGTGGCAATTGTATCTTGGGCGAAACCAACAACTATCAAATCAGCCGCAGAGGTTGCTCACTAAGAGTGAGTTCATACCTGGTACTGCAAACATTGTGAAGACCTCTTAGATGGAGAGGTCATAGAACCAAGCGGAAAACTACTACTAAAGGAGTATTCATCCGGCAATGTAGATATATAGGCCAAATCCAAGTGCTACTTAGAGCCAATTAAAAATTCTAGAAATATACTTTAAGCTACAATGAAGGACAAAGAAAAAAAACTGGGTGGAGGTATTTTAACTGGAAAGAAGGGAGGGAGAAGAGATGAAAGTGATATTTTAAAAAGCCACAGAGAATCATTATTTAATAAGTTTGCTTAAATAGTAGACATTGTGGGAAATAGCCTTGAACTTCCTGGCCCAGGAAACAACTTTCTAAACAGAACACCAACAGCACAGGAACTAAGATCAAGAATTAAAAATTGGGACCACATAAACCTGAAAAGCTTCTGCAAAGAACACTGTCAACAGGACAAAACAAGAGCATGGGAAACGTTCTTCAGCAAATCTACATCTGATATCCAAACTATATAAAGAATTCAAGAAATTAAACATGAACAAATCAAATAAACCAATTAGAAATGGTCTACAGAGCTAAACAGAGAATTCTCCATAGAGGAATCTCTAATGGCTGAGAAACACTTAAAGAAATGCTCAGCGACCTTCGTAATAAGGCAAATGCAAATCAACACAACTCTGAGATTCCACTTTACACCTGTCAGAAAGGCTAAGCTCAAAAGGCTAATATCAAAAACTCAAGTGGCAGCACATGTTGGCAAGGCTGTGAAGAAAGTGAAACACTCCTGCATTGCTGGTGGGAAAGCAAACTTGTACAACCACTTTGGAAATCAATCTGGCATTTTCTTAGAAAATGGGGAAGAGTTCTACCTCAAGACCCAGCTATGCCACTCCTGGGCATAAACCCAAAAAATGCTCCACTATACCACAAGGATACTTGCTCACCTATGTATATAGCAGCTATATTTGTAATAGGCAGAAACTGTAAACAACCCAGATGTCCCTTAACTGAAGAATGGATAAAGAAAATGTGGTATGTTTACACAATGAAATACTACTCAGCTATTGCAAACAAGGAAATCATGAAATTTGCAGGCAAATGGATGGAAGTAGAAAATATTATCCTGATTGAGGTAACCCAGACCCAGAAAGATAAAAAAGGAATGTACTCACCTATAAGTGGTTATTAGCCATATAATACAGAATAATCATAGCAAAAGAGTACACTAACCTAGACCTATGGGGGCTTACAGCAGCTGAAGCACGAACCAATCAACATGCATTGACTGGACCTAGGCCACTGACAAGTTTGTAACTGATGAGCAGCATGATCTTCAAGGGGATCCCCCCGCAAGTGCAGTGGGGGCTGTACCTGACATGGATTCTATTGCCTGAGCTTAGATCACTTTCCCCTGGGTGGGCTGCGTTGGCTGGCCTTAGTTAAAGAGGATATCCTCAGTCGTGATGCGATTTGATGTGCCAGTGTGAGTTGGTATTGGAAGAAGGCTCCCCTTTGCTAAGGAAGGAAAACGGAAGAGGGTGGTGAGACCTGGGGAAGAGAAGTTAGGGGACTGAATTTGGGATGTAAAGTGAAGAAATAAATTCAATTAATTAAAAAATACACATGTAATATTTAAATTACACACAAGAAAATATATTATATTAAATAT
>REGO01000048.1:710392-729296 GCA_010120015.1 Rhombomys opimus
GAACCCTCATTCCCTCCCAGTCCCTCCCTCCCTCCCTCATCACCACTGTGCCCCTTTCCAAGTCCACTGATAGGGGGGACCTCCCCCCATTCATCTGATCCTGTTTTATCAGGTAAAAAGATAAGTTTTACTTGTAGAAGTTCTGGAGAGAAGCACATGGTGTAGCTTTTCACAAAGATTATGTATAGATTTCAAGTTGCTGAAGTAAATGCATTTTTGTGGAAGATTGATTTATGTTGTTGTCATCTGTTTCCAAGCGTCACTAGCTGGAGAAGAGTAAGAAATGCCTGAGGAAGGAACCTTCAGGAATCACTGGGGATGGGTTGAAAATTACATTCTCACTCTCTTCTACACAAACACAAAAAATGAAAATTTAAAGAATATCAAATATTTTCCTTGGAAATGTCCTTTTGAGCAATTTATGTTTTGGTAAGTCCAACCTGCTGCCATCAACATGAAATCCTTTAAAATAAATATTACCTTTATTTCCAATCAACTTTTTCTATCCTCAGAAAATATCTTTCAAATATTATTTTACAATACTATTTACACATGAAAATGGGTTTTGTTTATTTACACTCAATATATTCCTAAAGAAACAATAACTTAAATATAGAAATATCACCATCTTAAGAATGTATATGGCATTTAGTACAGATGTTAATGTGTAATATTCATTTAAAAGTAAAATAATTTTAATTTTTGTTTGTTTTTACTTTACATTTACTTAAGGTGGAAGCTATCATCTGATTTTCTTTTTGAATAATAAAAAACAAAAACAAAAAAATTTGATTCTAGATATGACATATTGTTAAACAAATGTACTGATTTTTAAAGTTTCATTCCACCAGAGCTTGACTAGATTCAATGCTACGAAATGGCAATTTAGAAAGTAAGATACAGAACACTATTCAGCTTTCCATAAACTTCAAGAAAATACTCAGTAATCCTTGACTGCTTTGTGCAAGATAAAAGAAAAATCAACAGTTAGGTATGAGCTCTAAACTTTCTTTTGTCATCACTTAAGGAGGGAAAGTACAAGTGTCTTGTTGGGGATATTGTGAAGATTAGGTGGGATTGTGCATCTAAAGTACCTACACAAAGGCCTGGAGCATGCTTATTGCATGATAAATGGTGTTTTTCTCACTGGAAGCTTAATTCTCATCCCTTTGCCTGCTTAGATTTAACAGTGACATTTTGACTTATCTGAACTGAAAGCTCCCTATTTAAGCGTATGGTCAGAATCATGCTGACAACACCATAAGTCTGTTTTACTGTCATCCCTAAAGTAAAAGCAGAGATCACTCCCTCAGGTCACAAAAGTGGAGTTTCCATGACGGCCATTTAGAAATATGTCTTGCTTTGATTTTTATGATTTCATACAAAACCGATCCTACAAAGTACACTTTGGTGTCTCCCTTTACTCAACATATTTGAAATGTATTTTTTATATTTTTTTATCCAAAATGAGTTTGTTCTTATTGATGAATATTATCTCATTGTTTTAAAAGTTAGGTCTCCATTTACTCACTAGTGGTAACATTAAATTCTCTTTAAATTTATATATTTTAGATAAAGTTGTTATAGTTAAATTGTATACAAAAATTTTAAATGTGTTTTAATTTCCATTTTTAAAGAGAAGCAGAATTCCGGTGTCTTCTGGTAAGTCTGTTTCACCTTATAATAACTGACATTGTTCTGTCTAATCTTAGTTTTTGAATGCTCTTCTTCTTAGTATTGCTAATCATTTTTTGGCAACAGCACACATAGTTTATTAAACTTACATTTTGATGACTCTTTTTATGTTGTTTTTATTAACGGTCTAAACCTTTGACCATGTTTACTTGTTTGATCACCTCTTTTCAGTGTGGAAACTGCTGATAGAGCATACCAGCGTTTTTCTTCCATCTGGTTGTTTTGTTTCCAGGTTCTGGCTGTACTGATTTCTTCTGAGGCCTCTCTTCTTCTTTTCTTTTATAGACAAATACTGCTTGTGGTTTAAGATATTGACCTTAGGTATAACTTAGTAGATGCCTTGTTTCTTCTTGTAAAGACCTGGATTATCCATTCTTCAGTTGAGGGACATCTTGGTCATTTCCAGCTTCTTGCTATTTTACAAATAAAGCTGCTCCAAACATGGTTGAACAAATGTCCTTATTGTGTACTTGAGCCTCTTTTGGATACAGAAATTGTGGTATATCTACACAATGGAATATTACTCAGCAATGAAAAACAAGGAAATCATGAAATTTGCAGGTAAATGGTGGGAACTGGAAAGGATCATCCTGAGTGAGCTATCCCAGAAGCAGAAAGACACGGTACATACTTACTCATATAGACATATAATATATGATAAACCTACTAAAATCTGTACACCTAAAGAAACTAATCAACTGGCTAAAGTGCTCAATCCCCATCCAGAAAGGCAAAGAGGATGGACATCAGAAGAAGAAGAAAACAGGAAACAAGTTAGGAACCTGCCACAGAGGGCCTCTGAAAGGCTCTGCCCTGCAGACTATCAATGCAGATGCTGAGGCTTATGGGCAACCTTTGGGCAGAGTGTAGGGAATCTTATGAAAGAAGTGGGAAACAGTAAGACCTGGAGAGAACAGGAGCTCCACAAAGAGTGCAACACAACCAAAAAATTTGAACACAGGGGTCTTTTCAGAGACTCATACTCCAACCAAGTACCATATATGGAGATAACCTAGAACCTCTGCACAGATGTAGCCCATGGCAGTTCAGTGTCCAAGTGGGTTCCATAGTGATGGGAAGAGGGAAGGCCTCTGATATGAACTGATTGGCCTGCTTTTTGGTCACCTCCCCATGAGGGGGGAGTAGCCTTACCAGGCCACAGAAGATGACAATGCAGCCCCTCCCGATGAGATCTGATAGACTAGGCTCAGAAAGAAGGAGAGGAAGTCTCCTATCAGCAGACTTGGGGAGGAGCATGCATGGAGAAGGGGAAGGGAAGGTGGGATTAGGAGGGAAAGAGGAGGGGTTTATGGGGGATACAAAGTGAATAAAGTGTGATTAATAAAAATTAAATTAAAAATTAAATACAATAAAATAAAAGACCTGGGTTAACTCAGGTCTGGCTTCATGCTGATGGTTTAGCTATGATTTATCAATTCTTTATCATGTGATCTTCAATTAGGTCACAATTTAAGATACTGAAGATTTATAGTTTCAACATGTGAATCTGTGGTTGACTGGTGGATCCAGGTCCAGGGACAAGAGTGACCACATATGGAGTAGGGTACAGTTTCTAATTATGTCTTTAAATATATGGTTTTCTTCTATAGATTGAAAGAAATTTCCTCTATTACTGAGTTTCAAGTAATTTCAACAGGAATACATGTTAAAATTTGTCAGTAATTTTCAGTATTTGCCCAGTTTTTTTTTTTTCAGTATTTTGTGCTGGTACAATATAAATTGTATTTTATAGGTATAAAACATGAAAGTGTTTAGGAGAATTAGAAGGCAGGGGACAAAAGCTATGAACTATGTCTTTCTATTATGAACTGTAGATTTTAGATTGTTCCCTCTTTTGAGTCTTGTGTCTTTATGAAGTAGAGTCCAATTTGTTAATTTGTTTCCTTAAAACTTCCATGTGTATTGAGTATGGTTCTTATAAATCCCTTCATAATTATAAATTAATTTAATAAATTCTCCTCATAATCTACAGATTACCACTTTTATCCTGCTAGAACAAAACTTAGCTGTCTGTGTGATATTTGACAAACTCTAGAAAGTCTTTTTTTTCTTTATTATTATTATAATTTATTACAATTTATTCAATTTGTATCCTGGCTGTGGCCTCCCTTCCTAGCTGTGTTCCTCCCTGTCTCCTCCCAATCCCACCCTCCTCCCTCTTCTTTCCCTATCTACCTCCCCTAGTCCACTGATAGAGGAGGTCCTGTGGCATTATTGGAATGTTTGATTGAAGTTTGAAACAATTCACTAACATGAAGACTAGAGTGTATTCAGTCAAGGAAAGGATATAAATGAGGACCTAAGGAGATTAGATTAGATGATGTCTCTGAAGCCAAGGAAAGTGGTCTTAGCTTGAACCTACATTTGAGAAATTTAGGATATGGTGTGAAGTATTTTCTGATATGTCCACATTATGTCACTTTCCTGTTGTTCTATAAATATTTTATTGTCTCTCAACTTCCCCTTTAAGTCATTTAGACTATATTATTAATTGATAGTCAAGTGATGGGGTCTTTTATCAAGGAAACTTTTTCTTGAACTTGTTTTATGAATGTTAGTATATAGATGTATTGCAAGTATTAGAAAGATTCTAAGGTGAGAAGGTGAACAACAAAAGGTTCCTGGGACCAAATGTGGAGAAATTCTAACAAATAGGCTATTTGATCAGGATGATCCATCAAGGAATTTTAGTTTCACTGCATTATGAACAAGAACTCTCAAAAAGTTAAGTGTCAGCCACAGAATCAAATGATTCCAAAAGTATAAGTGGTAATGGCAAGTTGTCAATGATCATTCAATTAATTTTCTATTGTGTGAGTATATTTTTGTTTATATTTGTTTTGGTTTTATAAATCCCAGCATGTTACTTCTTATTAATTTTTAATTAAATGTAATTATGTCACCTGCTTTCTTCTAATTTCTCTTTACAGCCTTTAACTCTTGCATGTTTCTCCCTCATTAGAAAGCATAGTTTCTTTTACTTTGATTAATTTCTTTTTTCTTTTTACTTAGTAAGTATGTTTGTTTTTTGTGTTTTTTGTTATTTTTTTATTATTTACACTTTATTCACTTTGTATCCTCCCATAAGCCCCTCCCTCCTCCCTTCTTAATCCCACTCTCCCTCCTTCTTCTTCACACATGCCTCTCCCAAGTCCACTGATAGGGGAGGTCCTCCTCTCCTGCCTTCTGATCTTAGTCTATCAGATTTCATCAGGACTGGCTGCATTGTCATCTTCTGTGGCCTGGTAAGGCTGCTCCCCCATAAGGGGGAGGTGATCAAAGAGCAAGCCAATCAGATTATGTCAGAGGCAGTCCCTCTTCCCATTACTATGTAACCTACTTGGACACTAAACTGCCATGGGCTACATTTGTGCAGGGGTTCTAGGTTATCTCCATGAATAGTACTTGGTTTGAGTATGAGTCTTTGGGAAGACCCCTGTGTTCAAATTTCTGGTTCTGTTGCTTTTTACACAAATATATAAATGAAACTTGCTCAGCTTAATTTTGTTTTTGTTTGTTTGTTTGTTTGTTTTTGTATATGTGGTTTCAGGACTGACCATTTTATAGCAAATAAATGTTTAGGGACCTAATTACCTAAAATGATAAATAAATATATATATATATATATATATATATATATATATATATATATATATATACACACACCCAAAACCATTATGTATCAGTTCTGTTGAGTCTGGAAAACATTTTCCTAGAAGTTATACTTCTGGCTTTTATAATCTCTCAGTCTCTTCTTTTCCACACAGATTCCTGAGCCTTGAGGGAAGGAGTTTGTTGAAAATCAACCCATTCAATTTTGCGTGTTCCACAGACTCTCATTGTTTGATCATTGTCCACTTGTGTGCCTCTGTGTTAAAGGAAGCTTTTCTGATGATGTTTGGAGCTGATCTATCGATATGGCCGTATGTTATTTGGAGTCATTTTGTTGCTATGTTCACTTAACAGAATAATAGCAGTTTCTTTTTCTTTTTTTTTTATCCCCCCTGCCAAAGGGTCCATGGTGTAGCTCGTCTCTGATTCCTGGTCTTATAAACAGAGGTGTATGTATCTCTGGCAATCCTCACGAAGAATTTTAGCATTTAAAGATGTCACATTCTAAACCTACAATAGAGGCAAGTTTACATTTTCTCTTGTTGGGTCATATTAAAAATATGCAAAATAGTACAATTTGTGTGTCATGGTGGTGAAACGTCCATCTACGTTTATTCTTTTTTAAAGAGGAAAGATTTAAAACTGCTAGAAAGACTTAATAACTCTGAAAAGAAAATATCTAGTTAGATCATTTCTCAAAAGACAATGTTGGGTAATATTTAAAAATTTACCCAAGTACTAATGTTCAGGAAGGAATTAAACATGCACTGGGGAAAAACACTCATGTAAAGAAAAGAAATAATTTTAATTAAGATAACATTTGGAAACTAATGATTTAATTAAAACCTCTAAGATTTCATTCTCTATGGTACTGTTTATTGAAGAAACCTTGAATTCTATCTTCTATCTGAAAAAAAAAACATTAAATTACTTATGCATATTCGAAAGAACTGCCAATACAAATAAACACTGTAATGTAAGAAAGTGCTTCCTATTATAATTGAATCTTTGGATACTCAACCTCCTGCTCTTATGTTCAAAACACTCAGACTCCCTGGAGCCATAATTTCAAAGCCCCACAGAACTGACTTGGGTCTTTATATTTTCAAAGAAACATTCAGAAAAGTAGCAGTTTCAGTGTCTGGGAGGCTTGTAATTCTAAAAGCTTAGATGTTCTATAAATGATTAATTTACTTAAAGATGAGTTGACAGTTATTTTTATTAAGCTTTGCACTGGTTTCAATGTTTCCATTTCTAAAGTAAAAGGCATTAGCACCTTGTAAACTGTCCTGAAGGTTCCCTGTTTTGAGTCTCATGTCTTTATGAGACTCAAAAACAATTTGCTAATTTATTTTTTGAAAACTGTCGTGTGTATTGAGTAAAGGTCTTATAAACCTCTTGACATTTTTAGTTAAGAATCTATCTTCACAATCTACAGATAACCACTTATATCTTGCCAGGACCGAAATATTTGGAAAACCCTGAAATGTTTGTTTCAAACATAAAGTCAGTTCTGTCAGGAGCTTCTTCAGCAGTGGGGGTATAACTGGGGTTTTCCGGAGATCTACTCAGCATTTTGACAAGTTCAAAGCAAAGAATGATGTGCTGAGGATGGCTTGGTCTGTTTACACTCTCACATGGGACTTGCATGACACATGTGTGGGCTTTTGCAGTGTGAGGTACTTCTCTGACAGCAGATGCATATTCTAGAATTCAGTTCAATTCTAACACCATCAAACTGGACTTTCAGTTGAGTCTCAGGAACTCAGAAACTCAACCCCATAGGACTGCTCCTTTTTGGAAGCCAATCTCATTCGATCCTTCCATAATTTTGCTTAAAACCTGGGGTTATGAATGAATGCTTCCTCTTTCGGTTTCATAATTCATTCTAATTGCTCAAGAATGAAAGGAAAATTCTTTAAGTATGCTTTCTGGTTTATTATAAAACAGAGTGTCAAGAACAGAAATAAAAACGTGGCACAGGTCTGTACTCTTAACAAATAAGGAGGCTGAAATGGAAGCATTTCAAGACCAGCCTGGGAATTTAATGAAACTTACTCATACTCTATCACCACACAGGAGAAAAAAAATAAAAAAATATTTGTAATTAAAGCTTAGTGGTATAGTGTAAGCCATGGATCTTTGTGACTAGAAATGCTGTCCTGGAGCAAGAGTGAGTTTGAAGCATCTCCAAACCCTGAAAAATATCATCATCAGACCAGCAAGAGTAGGACCATTCCCTCCTGTTCTCGGCCTGCATGTCTCAGCTAACATAGCCTTATATTACACACCCTGCCATCCTTGTGGTCATCACATAGCATGGCATCCAGGTTACAGGTTAAATTCCTCTGTCTTTATAAGGTCATAGGGACATTCTTGGAATTTCTCTTCATGAAAATAAGGCATTCCCAGCATCTTGCCCCCAACCAAAGATATTTACTCAATCTGAAAACCTCTACCTATTCTCCCAACGGTTTAAATAGGCTTTGTTCCTCCCCAATTAAATGAGATGGCTCACTGAAGCTGTCTCCTGAGAGCTCTGTTTCTCACAACCTGAGGTCTTTATTCCCTGCCCCTTCCTGCCTTGCTGTCCCTCCCAGGATGCACAAGTGATTGCAGGTGGTCATGCCATATGGATAAGAAAGTGGGGCCAGGTACAGTAGTAGAGCACTTGCCTAACAGGCCCAAGACCTTAAGTTTAATCAAATGCATCACCCAAAATAAATAAACTCAAATAAATGGGTATATTAAGGGATCCAAGAAATTCCTGCTTCTAGAATGTTGGGGTATATCACCTACTTCCTAGTACATAGCTATATTGGCCAATCTACCAAACCAAAAGCTCATCAAATCTCATTATTCAACAGATTTCATAGATTAATTTCCTATACTCCAGGTACTTATTCTCAATAAGTACGATTGAAAACTCTATACTTCTAAATATTGGGCTTTTGGTTGACTAACCACATCCTATGTCTATTTTAAGAACTTAATTTTTTTCATAATAAAATAAAATTTTATTTGAAAAATTATGTTCCTTTCTCAATTTTTAAGCATGATGAGTCAATGGAGAAAGAAATGTCAAAGACTTTAAATCATTTCCGCATTTCCCTTTTTTATCATGAATCAACCCACTAGTACAAATTTTTTCTATTATTATATTTTATACCTGTACACATAATAGAGCCTTTGTCTTCCATTGAGGTGGACTGAATGTGTAGAGTTGGCTAAGTAAGGTGCAGATAAAAGCCATTCGGAGTGGTAATGAGCTTGCTGGGTTTTGGGGAGGGAACTGGAGGAAAGTCTTTCAAGGGATACAAGTTTTCCAAAATCTCACTAGGAAGTGTCCCAGACTGACCACGAAGTCCTTTGTTTTCAGTTTGTTGTCTTTGCTTCATTAAGCAAAAACTCATGTCCAAGCTTCATGCACATTAAACTGCTTCTCTGTAGGTGGAAAGACTGAGTGGAGAGGCGGGTGAGCAACTTCCGTGCTTTAACTCTTATTTCTGTGGTGACGATTTTTTCGTATTGGTCCTTTCTCCTACAGATAAGCTTTTCTGTTTCAGCATGTGACCTGAGCATGCCCATCACCCCTTTAAAAGGCAAACCTTCAAGCTAAATCATGCCTCTTTCTCTAGTTTCATGGAACACAGGAGGCCTTGTCTTAAGTAACCTATCACAATCTCTGCTGAGTTCAAAAGTTGCCCAATATGAAAACAAAGAAAGCATTCCTATCACTCATAAATTTTCAGAAGTTATATTTGGAATCTAGAAAAAATGTATTTTTTATTATACAGATTCCTAAGACCTCTCTGTGTCTCTCTCTCTCTGTCTGTCTCTCTCTGTCTCTGTCTCTCTCTCTCTCTCTCTCTTTGATTTTCTTGAGACAGGGCATTTCTATGTGGACTTGGCTGGCCTGGACATGCTTTGAAGACCAGGCTGGTCTTGAACTCACAGTGATCTGCCTGTTTCTGCCTCCCTGAATTCTTCGATGAAAGGCATGTCACCACACCTGGCTTCTCTTATTTATTTTAATCACTCTTTATTATATCACTTTTATTTTTAAGATACAGGTTGGCCTGGAGAAAGCAATTGCTCAGCAGATAAGAAAACTAGCTACTCTTCCAGAGTTCCCAGGCTGGATTTCCAGCTTACAGTGATGTCTAAGAACTATCTGTACCTCCAGTTCTGAAGAATTCTATGTCCTCTTCCTCACATAGACAGACAGACACAGACATACACACACACACATACATGTAAGCAAAATAGCCATACACACAAATTACTATATATACATGTATGTAATACAATATATGTTTATTATGCAATATGTATATATTATACAATATATGGACTGTATGTAAATGTATGTTTACACATAATGTATATATAAGTATGTATACATATTTAGTTTGTATGTATGGGTATAATCACATTGTATATATATATATATATATATATATAGAATACATATACATAAAAGACACATATTGTATAATGTACATGTAAATATACACATATATATACATATATATGTATATATATATATATTTGAAAAATAAAAGAAAACCAGGTACTGATCTATCTTTCAGTGAACATGACAATGCCATTGCTGGATCTACCATACGCAACTGATGGCCATTGCTTGGAGCTAGGTGATAGAAATAGAGGAAGGAAAGAGGTAGGGAGGGGTTACTCTAGTTAATATTTGGTGCTTCTCTTGTTAATATTATAAAAGAGACCTTTTAAAGAATTCCTTACACAATTACAAAACACATTATATTCCATATCTTAGGTTTCTACTTCTGTTATATGTTTTCACTTACATGTAAGAATAGGTATCCTGTGTGTAAAACTCCAGAGTTTGGTAAACACAAAAGTGATAAGAATTGAACACAGGTGTAGTTCTTAAAAAAAAAGAAAAAAGAAAAAAGAAAAAAAGGCACTCCTATTTTAGAATCAGGATCTCAGACTGGATTAGAACATTGACCTCATTTTCATATCATAGCATCTTTTATCTCTCAGAGACTTCCAAACACATTCTTCTGATACTCAGAGCTGTCTCAGAAAGTGTGCTCCAACAAAAGGAAACCTTATTTGTATAATCTATTAACTGTTTAAGTACTTAGAAATAATTTTATGCCTCTGTTAATACTATTCTATCTTTTAAAATAAATTTGATTCATTCACTTGACACTGAATGTCAGGGTTTCTAGAACTGGATCTTACAAATTTTGAATAAAGTATGTAGTCTATTTTTCTTGAGGCCACAGAAGAATAAGAATAGAAAAACAAATATTGACTATTTTTTTTTCTTTTAAAGTGTTTGAAAACAGAGAAACAGTACCCATGTGGATAGAACAGTCTTATAGGACATATCAAACAGATGTCAGAGTTTTGGCATTCCTCCTGTAATTATTCATAAAGTGTTGAAGATTAAACCCTAGACCTTACACATGCTAGGCAGGTGTTGTGTAGCAGTTTCCTCTGCAATGAAAATCCTTGATGTTGAAGCAACGCTCCGCTCTGTAAAACACAGGGTGCTAAAGCGGGGTTAAACAACAGGATATTTTAAGCAGAAGTGAAAGATTCCATGCTCCGGGGAAGATCCTTAAGCTCAGGAAGTAAACAATAAGAAGGCTTCAAGAAGTTTTTGACATTAAGCAGATACACTAGGCCCCGGCATCCCCAAACACATGTGAACAGCAAGAAGTGTGGAGAGTCAATCTAAGACAAACCGGGCTGCTTGGAAGAAGCAGAGATACCCTGGGCTGCATGGAAGAGGGTAGCACCTACTGAGCTATCTGTGAGATATGAACAAACGACTGCTCACCCTAGACCGGGAAGCAGTGATAGAGGAAAGTAAAGACACCGACTAAAGTTCGACGTGGTGAACCTAGGAGTTTTGTTGAAGTTACTGGGAGGAATGTGAGTGATGGTTAGTTATAAGGACAGGATGACTCAGGGATAGAAATACCACTAAAGCCCACTCCAGTATGAGAGACAACAAACAAACAAACAACTTAAAACCTGGAATGTGTTGCAAATATGTAGGGACATCAGGAGGGTGGAGAGTGTCCCACATAGTTCATTGCTCACCTTTCCCTCTCTTACTCACTTTAGAAAACCAACAGGCCAATTCAAAAAATTTTTAAAGCAAATAGACAAATAGAGAAAAAGAAGAAGCTCAAAAACACAAACATGCAAAGACATGTACACATATAAACACATAAAGAAAAAACTAGGAACCAAAAAAAAGCAAAAGACAAGATTTAAAAGAAAAAGCATTGTGAAACAAAAATAACATCACCAAAAGTACCAAGGACTTTGTTTCGTGTTGGCATCTTCTTCTAGGCTGACTTCTAGTAAATGTGGATTGTGTAATCAGTGAAACAAAGATTGAATGGTTTTCTGCTTGTTTTTTTTTTTTTTTTTTTTTTTTTCGTTATGAACAGTGTGAATTGAAGACAACTTCTCAGTTAGGGTGGGTGCTGTGTCCATTCTTCCCCTCCTCTCAGTGCTAGGCTCCTGTCTGGCATAGACCTGTGCAAGCCCTCTGCATTCTGCCAAAGTCTCCCTGTTCTTTAGTTTCACATGTGCTTCAGCCCTACTGTGTCTGGAATGCAGTTTCCTCAGTGTCCTGCATCCCCACTGGCCCACACAATCTCTCTACTTCTTCCTTCACAGACTTTTCTGAGCTCCAAGTGGAAAGACCTAATGGAGATTCCCCATCTGGGACTAGTTCCTAGTTTCTCCACATAGCCCATCCATCTGTATGCACTCCCTTTCTGTCTCTTATTAGAGAACAAATGGGCTTTTAAGGAATAATAGTAAAATAATATAAAATATCACCTTTTGTCTTCTTTTTTTAACCTTGGGGTTAGAAATCACATCAATATTTGGCTTAATTATCCAACTTGACATTTTTTATATTCAACATTTTTTTCTTTGAAACTCTGTTAATGATGACATAACTTCTCTAAAACTCTGCTGGCTTTTAACACTTTTAAGTTAGTGCTTACACACCTAGAGCCTTGGTTTCTCATAGATAAATGGATAAAGGTCACTTACATTTCTTTACCACATTGGCCTTTCCAAAATGACAACTTTTTTTTTCATTTAAAGAGGACTAGACCATCACAACAAAAGTCAATTTGCCAGGAAAGTTTTACATTGGTCTCTTTTTTTGTTAGTTATAAAAGTTTAGTAAATCCTGAAGACCCTTAATCATCAACATCCATACAAAAACTTTCTCCACTGTAAATGCTTTTATGGTACCCTTCCACAAACAATAATGGTTTGATTAAATTTTGTTTAAAACACGAAGTTTTGTGTTATGATTTAATAAGATACTTCCAACTGTGTTCTTTTCCTTCCAAATTGCCTTTTTGCTGCTAAAGATCTTTTGTTATTCCAAACCTCATAAAAATACATGAAAACATTTCAATGTAAGTAATCATTAGAAAAATGCAAATAAAATACAACAAGAAATGTAGGCTTCTTTTGCTTAGCACTATCATCAAACTGAAAGATGCTAACAGCTTCTCATCATTTATACCTTATTCATGAATGAAAATGTATTCCATTTTAATAAAACTATTATATATATGATTACCACGTGGTCTGGAAATCTGGCTGTATAGCCACAGGTTTTGAGGACAGGATTTCAAAAGATATCAGCTGTCTTATGCTTGTTGCAGCCATATCCCTAACAGGTGAAGAAAAGCTGCTACAAATGCAGAATGAAATGTTAATTGGACCTAAAAGAGGAGACAGTCCTACCACTCTTACAGATAGAACTGGAGGACTTGCTACTTGTACAGAACTGGATAAAGCTTATTTCATGAACATAAATAGACAAACAACAGTCACCAGAGACTCTGAAGTATGGGACAAAGTACTTAAAATGTCAAGAAAAGCCAGGTACAATGACAAATGACTTCAAAAATGGAGCAGAGACTGGTAGATCTGTGGGTCCAATACAAGGTAAGACTTTCTCTCCATAACAACTACAAAACTAAACAACAAAAATAAAAAGAAAGAAAGAAGAAATAAATAAAACAGAAAGGAAGAAGGAAGCAAGAATAAAACATATAATTAGGACAAATAAAAATAAGTGTTGTATAGCACAAGTGATTATAGCTTTTATAGTTTAGGAAGCATATATGACATTTTAAAAAGAATCATTTTAAGAAAAACAGTAAAAAGCTTCAAAACTTTTTTGAAGTTTTGAAACTTCAAAAACACTGGGAAACAATAAATGGTTAAGGAAATGTAATATTAATTAGCTTGCTTTAATCATTATAAGTTAGATTCATTATCACATGCCATTCACAAATATGTACAATTCAAAAAACACATAAACAAACTTTTAAAAATAGTAGACAGTTTGAATTTAAAAGATTGTAGGAGAACACTATTTAAAAAAAAAAACAGCAGTTGTTTATTTTTCTAACTAAAGTTACACTTGTGTTGAATAAATCAAGAGTGCTTGAGCATAAATTATCATTATATTTTATGTCAGAGTAGATGTAATATGAATAGGCACGCTTAGTTTCCTTCCTATTTTTGTGATAATATTCCATGACCAATAGCAAGTTGGAGATTAAAAGTTTTATTTCCACTTTTAGTCTGTAGTCCACTGAGAAAGAAAATTGGTACAGAAACTCAAGGCAAAAACCGGAAGCAGGAACTGAAGCAGAAACCCTGGTGGTACTCAGGATTGCTCCTGTGGCTTACCCAGATTACTCCCTTGAACAAACTAAAATCCATGGCCTGGGGTTGTACCACCCACAATGTGTTAGGCTCCTCTTTTTTAAAATTTTTATTTATTATTATTACTTATTACAATTTATTCGCTTTGTATCCAGGCTCTATCCCCCTCCATCATCTCTTCCTGGTCCCACTCTCCCTCCCACTCCCCTTTTCCCTATGCCCCTCCCCTAGTCCTCCTCCCAGCTGAACTGAGCCTAGCCTATGAGGTCTCATCAGGACTGTCTGGATGGGTTAGGCTTCTCTTATCAATCATTAACTAAAAATATAACCACCAGTTTGTCTATAGACCGATCTTCTGGAGTCATTTTTCTCAATTGGGATTCCTTCTTTTCAAACACCCTTAGTTTGTGTTAGTGGAAAAAAAATTAGCCAGAACCGGATACAAGTTCTATAAAAGAATAATGATAGCCAGGCATGGTAGAACGGGCCTGTAATCCCAGCACTCAGGGAGGGAAAGGCAGGCATATTGCTGTGAGTTCAAGGCTAGCCTGGACTAAATAGCAAGTACAGGACAGCCAAGGCTACACCACAGAGAAAAAAAAAAAAAGGTTAAATTATAAATTAACTTGAATGAGTCAAACTTAGATTTAAATGATCTGCAATTAGCTTCTTATTGTAACAATAAATGTTAAAAGAACCAAGCAATATTCTATTTATTCAATAATAGATATTGTTTTAACGTATTTCTCAGAAGAGATTATTTCAAACACATTTCTCAAGGATATTACTAATCCAAGATTAACATGGAAGAACTATTAAGGCAAATCCATATGGCCTAGATGTAAAGGTATACATGAAAAATAAGATAGAAGCTTAACAAATATATGCCCAAATGAAACAGTTACTCTTATATTATTTTGCCTCAGAAAATGACCTGGATTTTATGTTAATATGAAAGACCTGTTACTAAGCCAATAATGTGTAGCTTGGTTTCTCCAGTGTTGTTGAAGGGGATTTATTTGTATAATCAACACAGTACTCCGCTGAAATCTAATATTAATTTATTGATTCAACAAAGGTTGACTATTGGGCACTATCTTATCTATTAGTAACAAGTTAAAAGTATAGTATTATGCAACCAGCTCTCCCCCGGTGTGCCATCAAGCAAAAAGCCAAAGAATAGTTAAACTGATAAGCCACAATTCTCTATTTTATCTTTTTCTAAGTTATGTACATATCCCTCCATCCTTTGGAACTTTTACATGCAAATCGAAGGATGTGATTCTGTGCTCCACATATTTAAACCTAAATATTCAACTAAACACAAAGGAAAATTCATAGATCAGGTGCTTGTCAAACTGCATCGAATCATCTCATGTTCAAATTAATCTAGCAAAAAGATTGTCTTTGAAGAAATGGCGTACAAAGAAATGTCTGCAAATAGGACTGTCTTGTCTATTTTTGGTCAATTTAACTTGATCTGAGCTTATGAGAGATTGAAGCTTCAAACAACAGCTTAAAAATGTAGATAGGGTTTTCTAATACATGATTACAGAAATAATTTAGTTTTGTGGTCTGTTCAGACTCAGGGCTATCCGATGCAGAAACCCTTCGTGAGCTTTCCGGGATAGCTAAAATAATCTCCACAATGCTTTATAAATGAAGTTACAGAAGACAAATGAAATGTAATGAGGAAGATAATCAGGTATGAGAGTATAAACAGCCTTCAGATAAAAGAAAAAAAAAACTCTAGAAATTGTATTCATTGCACCCAATATCCTATTTGTAATTAATGTCCTAGATTAACATGGTTTATAAGTATCTAACCCTTTCCAGAAGAAGTGGTTAAAATTGCACTAGAGTGGATAAAGGGGTACAATTTGAAAAAATAAAAGGCAAATGAGATGTTTGAAACTTCTTTCTATTACAAATCAATAAAATAAGAGTTGAGCCTTGAATGAGACTGGCTCCCACAGTTTCCACATATTTGCATGCTTAGTTCCTGGTGGACAAACTGTTTGGGACAGATTAGACTTACAGCAGTTCTCAACATGTGGGTTGAGACCCCTTTGGAGGTAGAATGACCCTTTCACAGGGGTTGCCTAAGACCATCAAAAAACACAGATATTTACATTACAGTTTGTAACTTGCAAATTTACAGTTAAGAAGTAGCAACAAAAATAATTCTATTGTTGGGGGTCACTAAAACATGAGGAACTTATTAAAGAGTCACAGTATTAGGAAGGTTGAGAATCACTGGATTAGGAGTCACCTTGTTGGATCAGATTTCTTTGTCAGAGAAGGTGTGTTACTGGGGATGGATTTTGAGGTTTCAAAAACCCCATCCAGGTCCAGTGTATCTCTCTTTCTGTCTGCTGCCTGCAGATCAGGATATAAAGCTCTCAGCTATCTCTCTAGCACCATGCCTTTCCCCTTCTCATCACGATAATAACAGACTAACCTTAGAAACTCTAAGCAAGGCCCCAACTAAGTGTTCTCCTTCATAAGAGTTGCATTGATCATGGTGTCTCTTCACAGCAATAGAATGGTCACTAAGAAACAAAGGTAGCAAAGAAATAGAAGAAAAAGGATGTGGCTATAGATCAAGCAAAAGTTGAAGAAGAACTTTGTATTCCAAAAATGTTTGTCTTGGGTAATGAAGCAATCTATAAGCCCTAATACAGAGAATTCAGAATTGTAATTGCTCTGCGTTGATTACACCTGTATGTCACAAGCATTTGAAAAGTCACCTGATAATTTTTCTCTAGAAAATAATAAATACCATCTACAGTGGTCTGTTGGATTCAGGGTTGGTTTCATAAAAAAAACAATAAGTTTATATTCACCTAAGAAGCCAAGATTTGCATATAAAACAAAAATTTAAATAATATATGCCATGCCAAGAATGGATGCTGAGACAGCAATTTTTCTAGACAAGTTAATGGAACATGCATATCACAGAGGAAAAAAAGCTACATAAACAAAATATAATGACCAAAGCAAGAAAATCTGAGGCCTTGGAGACTCCTGTATTTTTGATAAAACATAAACAAAATTTTAATCAGTCTACATGTTAGTTAAAAAATTATTAATTACCTTAATTTATAAACTATAGTTTTATTATTATCGCATATTTCTTAAGGGTAACTAACTCAATAGGACAACTTTATTCATTTGTGTGATTGCTATAAAGAATTTTAAGCTCAAAAGAATTAAGTGTGAGATAACTATAAAAAGTGTTAATATGTATAGAAGAAAAGTACAACAGAAAAAATGCCTTCCTATAAAACACAAATAATTGCTTTAAGGAGACAGGATGATTTTAAATAGACTAATTCTTACACAATACAGTTCTGAAAAAAAATTTACAAGAAGATATTAATTTCACTTCTTGAGCAGGAAGAGAAACCACACAGGAAATAGACAAATTTAGTACTTAGTAATTTACTTCATGTCACTTTATTAATCATACTATAGTATGTTGAACGAGAAAAGAAATCATTCACAGTATGTTTTAAAAACTAGGAATAAACATCATTAAGAAAATGAGAGACTCCTACAGTATAAAAATTAAAACACTATGGACGAAATTGCAGAAGACAGCAGAAGACAGAAAGAACGCCGTTGCTCATGAACAGACAGATGAATATTGTGCCAATGGCTGTAGGACTGAGAGTAATCTATGCCTTTAAGGCAATCTCCTTCAAGATTTCATGTACTTTCTTCACACAACTAGAAAATAAAGCACCCTGAAAATTGGTACAGTAGCACAAAAGCTGATTAATGTACAGAAGAACCCTCAACAGAAAGAAAAAGGGTAGAATTAAAATACTCTATTTCGAATTATATGACAGAAATAGAGCAAACAGAGGCAGAGTCACAAATAAAGCATAATTCAGCACGAAACAAAGAGATCTATGAAAAAAAAAACATATGATCCAGAAATAAATCCACACGTCTACAGCTAGACATTTTTTTAAATTATGTTTACATAAAAGTCAAATATGATTGCATCTGTTCTCTACTTGTTATGGTCTCCATTGAAATTTTGACAAAATAATCAAAACATATACATCATAGTAATGACATCTTGTTCTACAAACAGTGAGGGACAGGTTAGGTGTCCTCATTCAGACGTATGTAACTGCACCTCTGTCCAGCATTCTGTCTAAAAGGCAATTCAAAAACAGACCAAAGACATTAATGTAAGCTGTGATACTCTGAGCTGGCTACAGGGAATCTGAGATACAGGTGTAGACATGGACATCATGGAAAGGAATCTTAATTTAGTGAACAAAATGACATTGAATGAAATTTTAAAGCCTCTTGATAGCAAAGGTGACAATCAGTATGGAATAGGAGAAACATAATGGAGGATCAATTTCTATATAATTATATTACTAATCTAATATATTAATCACTATTGAATACATAATTTTTGAAAATGTACGCAAAAAATACAACTACATTATCTAATTGACAGGTGAGAAAATGATGCAAATAGGAACTTTTCAAAATAAAAACATTTTTAACATTCTTATCCAGCAGCAAAGCCAAATTAAAACTACATGAAAATTTCAGTTCATCCCCCCAAAATGGCTGTTATCAAGATGACAAATGACAACAAATTATGTTGAGGATGTAATGAAAGGGGATCTTTATTTATACCTGATGATGTGTGAACTGACATAACCTTTATGGAAATCATACTGAAGTTTTTCTAAAATCATGTGTGTTCCAACTACCACTATGCAATACATAACTAAAGGAGTTATACATATATATAAAACTATATATATAACTATATATATATATACAACTATATATATATACAACTATATATATATACAACTATATATAT
>REGO01000048.1:729306-756450 GCA_010120015.1 Rhombomys opimus
ATATATATATATATATATATATATATATATATATAGCTGAGTAGTATTTCATTGTGTAAATGTACCACAATTTCTGTATTCATTCCTCCACTGATGGACATCTGGGTTGTTTCCAGATTCCGGCAATTATGAATAAAGCTACTAAGAACATAGTTGAGCAAATGCCCTTGTGTACTTGAACATATTTTGGATATATGCCTAGGAGTGGTATAGCTGGATCTTGAGGTAGCACTATTCCTAATTTTCTGAGAAAGAGCCAGATTGATTTCCAAAGTGGTTGTACAAGTTTACATTTCCACCAGCAATGGAGGAGGGTTCCCCTCTCTCCACAACCTCTCCAACATGTGTTGTCACTTGAATTTTTGATCTTAGCCATTCTGATGGGTGTAAGGTGAAATCTCAGGGTCGTTTTGATTTGCATTTCTTTAAGTGTTTCACTGTCATTCCATATTCCTCTATAGAGAATTATCTGTTTAGCTCTGTACACCATATTTTAATTGGATTACTTAATTAAAAATTGATAACCTCTATATGAGGTAATAAAGGAGAAAAATTAGAATAAGAAAAGTAGACTGTCTTTAGAAGATTGAAAGGACAAAGTGTTTTAGAAATTCATGAGATTAGGTATCAAATTCTTGAAAAGTGTGATGAAAAAGTTAAGAAACAGATGGAAACAAAGTCAAGCTGAGCACAGCTCCAGCTATGGCCACATTGCTCCTCAGCAGGTGGAGGAGAACAGATAATTCCTCCAACGAGTAAGCTAGGAAACCTTGTTAAAACATATGGGAAGATCTTACCGCAGGACAAAACCACAGCACTCTCAACCTCACAGCCAGCAGCAGCTTTTAGTGAGACAGGGATTCCTATGGGCCATCAGTCAGCGATGGCCAAGAATTCCATTTTGTCACTGTGTGACTCTGAGGGCAGACCCTGGGCTTCTTCTTGAGGACAGAGCTATTATTTGAAATAGAATTACTATGAGGAAATTTGGATAGGGAATAACAAGACACTGAATTTGAACTTAATCCACCCTGATAAGAGTCAGGCCTGGGAGACAGTTGTGGAGAGCAAGAAGTTGAACCCCTGAAAGGCAGAAAAGTGCAGGTTTTCTTAGGCTGGACTTGAGCAGTGAAATGGCAGAGGGAAATTCCATACCAACCTGGTTGGCAGGATACCTTATCAGCAGATAATCACCCTGGAACTTAACTGTCCTGAGCCTAAAGTCAGAGAATGAGTCCAATTCCAGAGCCGTCTGCAGTTCAGTCTGGGAGCCCGAGAACTCTCACTTCAGTGGTTGACTTACGACCTGCAGCAGCGCCCTCCTAAACATATATCCACTGTTGAAAACACAGACGCAAATCCTCTGCTTGTACAGTACTCAGAGCTGTGTTGTGTTTTGTTTTGTTTTTCCTGTATTCTCAAAGCATGTGACAGGCACACATAACTAGTCTCCAGAAGGTAGACAACTGCTCATAACACAGACTGCAAAGCTAAGTCTGGAGAGCAGAAGATCCTGGTTGTATTCCAGGTGTTTTTAAGTTTATGTAAAAGAAAAATTTTCACATATTTTTTTGGAATTTTATATCCAAAATGGAATAAATAGAAGGTAGAAAATTTGTTTACTAAGATTCTAGCCTCAACACTATAATTTTAAGAATGATAGGCTTTTTATCCTGTATTAATATGAGAAAAATTAACAGATGGCTAGACATTTTTTAAAATTATGTTTACGTAAAAGTCAAATATGATTGCATCTGTTCTCAACTTGTTATGGTCTCCACGAAAAAGCATAAGTTCAGATAACAATAATATTCCTCACATTTAAGTAACCACAAAGAAAACTTAGAATTTAAAATTAAGCCACATTTAAAAATGGCAACAAATTTTGCTATAAATCATAAAAACTATTTTTCATACAACTTATTAAAAATTAATCTTATATAGTTCCCATGACAAACACGTTCATTGGTTTTATATTTGTGTAAAGATTTGGCAAATACATTTGATAAATAATAACTCCTTCAACCTTGGAAGCAATCTGAAAATCAGAAAAATAAGGTGGTTACCACTGTATCAGTAGGCAGAATCGGCTCCCAGTCATGTGATGTGACAGTGATTGATGCTTAGCTAAGTTATTTTGACCTGTGCCTTCAGAGAGCACTAGTAACTTGAATCAGTGTATTCTACTTCTCTTCTATCTTTCATGAGAACATATTTGAGTATGCTTACATTTAATGAGTAAGCTGATAATTCTCCATGACTAAGTTTTTCAGTAATGTCTACCCAAACCTCAGTAAGATCTGATCAGAAAGTAACACCCTAACTGAAGCCTGGATAAATGTTTAGATAGATATACGCTTCATATCACAAAATGACCGAGGAAAAGAAGCAGAAATGCAGAGGACAAAAAGCTCTTTGTGCACACAGATAAGCACTGCAGAAGCCAGGAAAGGTTAAACACACAGCTGATCTCTCCAAAAATAGAAAATATTTAGCTGTTCTCCCAGAATGCTTGAGAAAATGTAGTTTAAAACTTAGCAATCCTTTGCCAGGTACTGCCCTGTTGTCCAGACTGTTATATTTGTTTAACCAAGACCCTTTTCCCATAAAACCCTGAGCATAAAACTCATCTTTGTGAGAGATGTCACTTGTACTTTACAGCAGCCTAAGTGACTTCTGTGTTATCTTAGGGTCAGAACAACCGACGCCTCTGGACTTTATGTTTACCTCATTCATTCTCCCTGGACCCTCATCTTAAGTAGTGTTGCTAAGTCAACAATGAACTCATCTTACAGATGAAGCCATTTGCATTTTTTAAAGAGCTTCAATGTAAACTTGCCTTAAGCCTTGTAGTAGTCATGGGGCTGAGTTAATTGTTATGTGAATATTTTTCCCCAAAACCGTGCTGTGCTTAATACGGCTAAAGTAAAATGATATGGGTCAGACTGTAGAAGTCATTCCCCAGGGCTAGAATACAAGTCAGGCTGATACATATGAGTTTCATTCTTACCTCATTCTGCCTCACTTGGGTCGTTTTACCTATCTGCTGTAAAGCCTGCAGGGACTCTGCCACACAATAATACTAATAATACTAATATATTAATAATAACAATACAGATTACTGTACCACACACAACATTATATGTGGCCATACGCCATTTCAATTATATATTTTTTCTTTTCTTTGAATTTAATTTTCACTCAAAAGTTTGCATTTCCATTAGGTACGACTCTATTTTATTAGTAATCACCAAGTATATTAGACCAAGATCTACCTTAACTTTTAAAATTTAAAAGTAGGTTCTGTAAAATCATTTGTAGAAAACAAATTACATAAAGTTCAGTCCTGAATTAAAGAATGTGAATGTCACTATTCCTTTCTTTTCTCTGGAACACTTTTATAATAATTAATGAGCATTGACATTGTAGCCTCTATGTTCTCCATTGGCTCATTTTTCACCATCTCATTTTGATGATTTTATATGCTATGCATAATTAAATTAATTCTTGGAATAAAACAATTACTGCTAGGGTCCAAGAATAAGTGATGGAAGACCCCAGACTCAAGTAGAATGCAAAAGCAAAGAATGTTTATTCAGCAGATGTCACCAGCGTGCTGGGATCACCATTAAGGTAAAAATGGCCAACCAGAAGTGGATACAGAGGCTCTTTTTATAGACAGTTCGGGACTTTGTGTGGTAACTGTTTACTTAATTGGTCAGGAATGACATAGGGGTTCAAGGGGATTCAGGATTGGCTGATGATTTAGAGACTCATTGATGTTTAGCTTTTACTCACATGTTAACCTTTTATTTGATTGGTTAGTGCCAGCTGCACTTTACTTTGAGAACAGTAAGGTCATGTATTCATAAACATAGCTTTTGGTCAACTTGACCCGTAAGCTGATTGGTTGCCCTCAGGTCAGAATTCTTTGTCTGAGGAACAGACACTCAGGCCTACTCAGACAAAGTGGAGAAAAGAAAAAAAGTCATGAGTTAGATTAGCCAAACAGATAGACACTAACTCTGCCCCAGCTTATTCAAATATCAACTAGGCCCAATCAGAATAGATCAGTGCCATCTGCGATGGTATGCCAGTAGACTCCAAACCCTCAACTATGTGACATCAATTGGAATTGATTAGTGTCCATGGAGGCTACATGACTGATTAAAATTGGCTGGCTTCTTGGAATTAAGTCCCCTCATTACCAAGGTTTTGGATTTTCATACAAACGTTTTTAGGGAAATATATGCTTTATTAGAGCATGTCTGCAGTATTCAGAGAAATTAATAGTTTCACTTTTTGAATTCTTAATGCCCATGCGATAGGATGCGTCACACCTGTCCATTTGAACTTTCATAATATCATGTAGCCCAAAGCCAGGTTACCATTCAATGTCCACCTTATTTATTCAATTTGCATGCAAAGTCAAAGGTGAAACAGTAAGTCATCACAAGATTTCATTTACGTTGAATAACAGTAATTGCAACAATATTTATGTTTCATTCTATACACATATTGGAAGCCATGCTGGAAAAACAGCGAAAAAGCTCTACAGCTCATGGAATGTGGTTCACCAGTGGATTAGCACAATCACGGTGAGTTTGTCTTGAAGATGCATAACCCCAAGGACAACGGGTCCTAAGGACCTCATGCTGTCACGGAGCATAGCTCTGCTTGCTGCCCTTATGCTCACCACATCCCTCCCAATATATGAGTGGTATGAAAGCCCTAAGAGAGCTTCCAGACCCTCACTGGGCAGTGTCACCATCACCGGCACTCACAAGAACAATGCCTATCTCATTTGGGCATTCCTATTTATTATTTATTTATTTGCCATTGACTCTGACCTAGAAAATCCTAGGGAAAGCAGATTGTCTAACAAAATTAAGTAAAGATGTTTTTGATAGTGTCTCTGATGAATAAAATCTTAGAGAAAAATATAAAATGCAGAAAAGTACACTCTTAAGAGTACAGCCAGGGCCTTTTTAAGGTTGGTGAGCAGAAACAATAGCCCCGAGTATCAATGGCTGACAGGAAACCCTCAAAGCTGGGCCAGTGACTGAGACAACAATTTATTTCACTGTACTTGTTTTTGCTCTCAGCTTCCTGATATGATTTAATAAAGTTATTAATGAGTAGATGCACAGCTTAATGATTTAAAGTAGAGATGGCTGATATTTTTTAAATTTTTTGTTTTTTTATATTAATTACAGTGTATTCACTTTGTATCCCACCTGTAGCCCCCTCTCTCATCTCCTCCCAATCCTGCCTTTCCTCCCTTTTCTCCTCCCATCCCCCTCTCCAAATCCACTGATAGTAGAGGTTCTCCTCCCCTTCCATCTGACCCTGGTCTATCAGGTCTCATCAGGACTGGCTGCATTGACTTCCACTGTGTCCTGGTAAGGCTGCTCCCCATCAGGAGGAGGTGATCAAAGAACCAGCCACTGAGTTTATGTCAGAGACAGTCCCTGTTCCCCTTACTAGGAAGCTCATTTGGACACTGACCTGTCATGGGCTACATCTGTGCAAGGGTTCTAGGTTATCTTCATCATGGTTCTTGGTTAGAGTATCAGTCTTAGAAAAGATGCCTGGGTCCAGATTTCTTGGTACTGTTGCTCTCCTTGTGGAGCTCCTGTCCCCTCCAGGTATTTCTATATCCCTTTTCTTTCACAAGATTCCCTGCACTCTGCCCAAAGTTTGGCTATGAGTCTCAATATCTTCTTTGATACCCTGCTGGGTGTAGTCTTTTAGAGGCCCTCTGTGGTAGGCTCCTGACTGTACCGTTTTCTCCCTTTTTATATGTCAGCCCCATTTGCCTTTCTGAATGAGGATTGATTATCTTACTGAGGGTCCTCCTTCTTGCTTAGCTTCTTTAGGTGTACAGATTTTAGTATGTTTATTCTATACTGTATGTCTAATATCCACAGTGAGTATATACCATGTGTGTCTCTCTCTTTCTGGGTTACCTCACTCAGGATAATCTTTTCTAGTTCCCATCATTTGACTGCAAATTTCATGATTTCCTTGTTTTTAATTGCAGTGTAGTATTTCATTGTTGTAAATTTACCACAATTTCTGTATCCATTCATCATTTGAAGGATATCTGTTTTGTTTTCAGGTTCTGGCTATCATGAATAATGCTGCTAGGAACATGGTTGAGAAAATGTCCTTGATTTTTTTTTTTTATAAAGTTTAGGTTTGTGAATCCTTTAAGATTTTTATAAGACTACATTTTAAGATAATTGTTTTTTTTTCTTTGTAACCGCAAACTGCAGCCTTCCAGTAAAGAAAAGTTGGCTGAGAAATTGCCTTGCTCGCTCATGCTTTTTAAATCTATAACAAGTAGCTTATTTACAAATGTATATGAGTTCATGGAAATAACTTGTTTTTCATATTTGTTTTTTACCCACAATATGTAAAATATTTGATTATGTGAAGGTAACGGGGAACATGTTTTTCTCACATATACTCGTTGTAATGATTCACTTAAAGAAAAAAATGGAAATGTAACCGCTTTGTGACTTTTGTACTGTTTGAAAATTCCTGCTGAGATGTATAAGCTGTGGGAAAAGGAGTAAAAGTGTAGTTTGGAACTGGCTATTTGGAGTTTCTTCCATCCACCAAAATGTCTGTATATAAAATGGGTTGGAACTCACTGTTCGGAGTTTGTTACATCCACCAGGATGTGTGTATGTGTGTATGTGTGTATGTGTAAGGCTGGGTCGGAATTCACTATCTGGAGTTTGCTCCATCCATCATCCAATGTATGAATGCATGCATTTGTATGTATATATGTGTACCTATGTGTGAAGTTAGAGAAGATTTGAGAAGAAGTCTGAAAGAGAAGCTGAACGAAGAGAAGTTAAATAAAGAAAAGAAGCTTGTTGGAACCTCCCTGCTGGAGTCTGTCTTATTTCATCATGAAGTGTAAGTGTGTGTGTGTGTGAGAGAGAGAGAGTGTGAAAGGAGAGAAGGTCCTCCCCAATCAGTGGACTTGGAAAAAGGTCAAGAGAAGATGAGGGAAGGAGGGTGTGAATGGGAGGGAATGTGAGAGTGGGATACAACTGGGATACAAAGTTAATAAACTGTAACTAATATTAAAAAATAAAAATTAAAAAAAGAAAGGCTGCTTTCATCTGTATCTTTCCTAATACATGTGTCATCATATACATGCTAGCTTGCTATGCATAGGTTCACAATTATTATTTCTTTTTATTCTAATAAAATTGCCATACGTTAAGTTGTATCCAAATTGTACTGTTCTCAAAGACTTTTACAGTATATATATTTTTTTTAAGAAGTAAATTTTCAGAAATAAAAGAAAAATTTTTCTGGTGTTATTTTAAAGTTATTTAACAGACAAATAGAGGAGGGCCAATATTTACAAATTGAGAATGGACTTACAATAAATTTAGCCACAAGCAGCCAAAAGCAGGTTATAAACATTACATTACCAAAACTCTTTAATAATCAGCTTTTCAATTAGTCACTGAAAACAAGGATTAATGTTTTTTTTTTCCTGATAACGTTGATGTTATTACCACCAATCACACCAGTCATATATTTTCATAGAAGGATAAAATATGAAAAATGAGCATTAGGAAAAACAGGATATCATTTCCTTTACCAAAAGTATGATTATGTTTAAAGTATCTCTCAAAAAAAAAAAGAAAAAGAAAAAGAAAAAGAAAAGATTCTATGCCAGTGCTTTTCAAACCTTCTAATGCAGAGACTCATTTTGTGGTGACCCCAACCACCAAATAATCATTTTGTTGCTACTGTGTAACTGTAAATTTGCTACTGTTATGAATCACAATATAAATACATGATATAAAGGATGTCTGATATAGGACCTCCATAAAAGGGTTTTTTAGACCACAAAGGGGTCCTGACCCATAGGCTGAGAATGCTTGTCTATGCCCAAGGAAAAAAGCAGATTCTTATACATGACTGTGAAATAAAAAGGAAATGACAGCCTGTTGTCAATATTGGAAACATTGTTTCCATGTTTTAAGAGTATTCTTATTTAACTAAAGATGCTTTTGCACTTCTCTGAAGTAATTATTTTGATAGACAAGTATTTCCTCAATTTAGATCCTCCCAAACGGCAAAGCAAAATGTCTGAATGTCTGGCAATCTCATCCTGACTTCAAAATCCTGGTATTTTCCTGAAGGAACGGAAATTACAACAGATGGTATTCTTTGCTACACCCCACGTGATTTCATCTGGTCTTTCCATTTCTTCCCAGCAGTGTGTTGCCATTAGCTCATGGTACTGGATACTGTGGTAGTTATTTCCCTGAACTCAACTTGCAACTTCTTAACAATCATCCTGAAATTTTTATTCTGCCTCCCCTGGGGTCTCTGAAACATCCTTTCTTACTTGAGTTGGAGTAATAGGAAAGCGTTCAGGTTATCAACTGATATCACTCAATATAAATTTATCTTAACTTTGTATTTTTATTTAATAAAATCTTATGTTTCATTATAGCAGATTACTATGTTAGAGGTAGAAAAGAATTCATTTTCTGCCTTTTCATTTAAGATGTTAGTTACTATTCTTTTTTTTTTTTTTTTTTTTTTACTAATACAACTTATGGAAGAAAGAGTATGTTTTCACCTATAGTTCCAGAAAGGATGCAGATTATCATGCCGGAAAGGCATGACCAAAGGAGGTTAAAACTGACATTGCAGTCAGGAGGCAAAAAGGGAACAGGAAGTGGGTCCAGGTCATAAACTCTGAAACCCATGCAAAGCAGCAAACCTTCCTCCAGAAAGATCCCACCTCCCAAACAGTGCTATGAAATGATGAATGATTGTTTAAACAAACGATAGGAAGCTTTCTTATTGAAACCACAAAATTTACTCAAAAATGTAACAGTGTTGTCAATAAAACCAAAATATTTACAATTTCAGCTAGGTTTTCAGTATATATTAGGCTTCAGTCGTAGTTAAAGAAATCCTTAACTCTAGTCACATAACCCTTTGCCTTGAAGTTTTTGTCAGTACACTTGATAGTAGATTGGAAACATTGTTTCTTAATACATTACTGTACTCGACCAACATCTTTTGTTTCATGATATGTGTCATAAGGTGTGTTGTGTACCATGAAAGCACTTAGTGGTAAGTAGGATCAAAATGGGGCACAGAAGAGAGTAGGGACATAATTATAATTTTGGTATCAATTATTGTGTATAAATAACAATGTGACGGATTTGTATTTGAATGTAAAGAAAATGTAGACAGAATGGCTTTTTATCTTCCAATATATAGCAAGGGTTTACCAAAAGTAAAAGACTGTCTTCAGTTACTGAAACTAAAAATAAAGTTAATTGATACATTAAGATATTTTCATAGGCATGTTCTGAACATATGAACTAAACTTAACACAACTGATCACATCTGCAATAAGCTCATTTCCAAATGAGCTTATAGCACCCTGAGGTTCTGGGGTTAAGGTCTTACCACATGAACTGTAAGAGAAGAAGACTTAACTCATACAGTGATCACTTTTACAGTGACTATTGAAACAGAGCGGTCGTGTCAAGATTATTCAGAGAAAGGCATTCTCACACAGACTGGTGAAATTCTGCATTAGTAAATATTTTTTAGGGAATGTTTTCTTACGGTATATATTTGATATTTTAAACAGACTCATCCTTTGCTTCCACACCTCAAAATCTATTCTAAATGAACAAATGGGAAAATAGAAATTAATTCTGAATAACCATCGCTGAAGCATTTATGTGGACATGTAAAGACATCTTTTCTCTCCTTCATTTCTAAGTGTTTGTATTTTACATGTCAACATGAACATTTTATAAAATTTCTAGTTCTCTGTCACTGACAGCACAATTTCAGAGTTTTATATATGTTCATTTCTCAGCCATTAACCATTTCAGAACTCATTTAATAATTATTTATTCCATTTACACACAGCAGTACAGTGGAACAGAAATGTTAAGCAAGTTTTCTAACCTCATTTGAAACAAATGGCATGAAACACATTTATCATAATATAACTTTGTCCAGAATTTTCTAAGTACTGTCATTTCAGCTTGGAATTATTAGTTTCTTAAGTTAAAATGATTAATAATAAACTTTACTTTCCACTTGTAGGAACACTTCAAATTTTGCTACATATTTAACATGTATAGTTACTCTCATTTGACCTTAATTATTTCTCAAGTATTCAGTAGCATCAACGCTACTGAATTCAAGAGTTTTCACTTCAAGGAGTCTTATCTGTGATATTAAAAGCAACTCAGATGGTTGTATAGCTCAAGAAACATTTCTATAAGCTCAGAATCACAAGCAAGTGCACATAAATTTTCTATGATGATGAAGGAAAGCAGATTGCTAAGAGACACACTGTATATTGATGAGAGGATATTGAGATGCATATGAGTTGAAAAACACCATCTGCTTTTAAGGCGCTTTGTTGCTACTGGCTAAGCAGTTTTGTAAAAGACAAACCTTGACCAGATAAAAGCAACCAATTATAATTGCATTTGCTGTATTGCCTTAATTCACTTAAAACTGATTAAAAAAAAAACCCAAAAATTGTGAACTTCTGATTGAAAATCCCATCAATTGCTGTGAGCACAAACTGAACTGAAATGGTCCACAGAAATTGCCTTCACTGCTATCGTACCTGTCTTCTACTTCTGATTCCCCTTTCTTGATGGTACTACGTGCTGATTCTTTATTAAGCCAAAATTGTATTGTTCTGAAAGATGTGCTTGATAGTTTTATGTTGTCTCAACACAAGCTAAAGTCATCTAGGAGAAGGATACCTCAGTTTAAAAAAAGAAAGAAAGAAAGAAAGAAAGAAAGAAAGAAAGAAAGAAAGAAAGAAAGAAAGAAAGAAAGAATAAAAAACTCCATAAGATTGGCTGTAGGGCATTTTATACTTAGTAACTGTTCCAAGAGGTCACAGCCCATTTTGGATGGTGCTATCTCTGGGCTGGTTGAATAAGCCATGGGAGCAAGCCAGTAAGCATCACCCCTCTATGGCCTCTGCATTAACTTTTGCCTCCAGGTTCCTGTCCTGCTTGAGATCCTGTCCTGACTTTCTTTGATAATGAAAAATGATTGATGCCTAAGTGTTAGCCAATCAAACTCTCTTTCCTAAACTTCCTTAGGTCATGGCATTTCATCACAGCAACGGTAACTCTAACCACCACAAAAGATTATCTTAAAAAGATTATCTTTAAAAAGTTATCTTAAATATTCATGGTTATTATAGGAAACTATATCATCATATTTGAGAAATATATTTATACACACTGTGGTGTCTGGCAAGTTGTTCATACCCCAGAGGATGGCCACATACCTATGTTTATATGGACAACACTAATGGGATCCAAGAGCTAAATAAATAAGTAAATAGATAGATAAATAAGTAACAAATGTCAAGAGAAAGTATCAAAATATTTCAGGAAATCTGGAACTCACCTAATGGTCAAAGTAGACTCCAAGACATTCATTGGATAATAACAAGCATGTGCAAACTACAGGACAGCAATTACAAGTAAAATCAATCATTACAAAGAAAACAGAGAAAATGTTGTAATGATCTAAGAGAAAAAAGCAAAGAGATAAAAATAAAAATAAAACCCAAATAGACTCCCTATGATTCTCCCAGCGTTTGGCTGTGAGTCTCAGCATCTATTTCAAACCGTTGCTGCATGGAGAAGTGGGAATGTTGACAAAAGAACCTGGAGTTGACTAAAGCTCCACAAGAAGACCAACAGACCCAACTAACCAGTGCCCAGAGGGGCCTGTGCAGTCTGAAGCATCCACCAAGTGGCATAAGTGCGCTGGACCTCGGTCCTCTACATGAATGTAGCTCCTGGACAGCTCAGGTGTCAAGTGGGTAGCCTCATAAAGAGCGCAGGGCAGTGGGGGCTGTCTCTAACATGGATTCTGTTGTCTGCTTTTTGATCACTTTTCCCTGAAAGACTGACTTTACCTGGCAACAGGGGAAGAGGACAAACTCAGTCTACATGCAATTTAAAGAGCTAGTGTGGGTGGGTAGGGGCCCTCCTTTTTTCTGAGGAATAGGGGAAGGAAAATGGGGGGGGGTCAGTGAGTAGGGAAGAGGCTATGACTGGGATATAAATTGAATAAATAAATAATTTAATTAAAAAAGATTGTAGAGGATTTTACAGAACTTTCTGAAAATGTAGAGAGAAGAGTTTCACATCTTACAGTGAAGTCTCTTTTTTTAATATATTCTTTACTCTGATAACAGAAAAGAAAATAATTACTGCACTGCATAGCTGGATTTTCTTTTTCGTTCTTTAAAAATAATACTTCATGCTTGTGTTTAAAATTGAAGTATATGAATGGAGTCAGTTAAAATCAGCCAGGGTAAGTGTTATTATTCAATAAGAATGGTGTGCAATGACTTTAATAAAATCATCTTTAAAAAAACATTTTTAATTGGATTGCTTGATTTATTGCTTTTTAGTTTCTTTAGTTCTTTATATATTCTATATATCAGCTCTTTGTCAGAGACAGGGTTGGTGAAGATACTTTCCCTGTCTGTAGGCTCTCATTTTGTTCTGATGACAATGTTTTTTGCTTTATAGAAACTTTTCATTTTCATGAGGTACCATTTATCGATTGTTGCTCTTAAAGCCTGTGCTGTTGGTGTTTTGTTCAGGAAGTTGTCTCCTGTGCCAATGAGTTCTAGGCTGTTGCCCATTTTTTCTTCTAACCGATTTAGTGTATCTGGTTTTATGTTGAGGTCTTTGATCTACTTGGACTTTAGTTTTGTGCAGCATGATAAATATGGATCTATTTTCATTATTCTGTATGTAGACATCCAGTTGGACCAGTACCATTTGTTGAAGATGCTGTTTTGTTTTGTTTTTTTTTTCCATTGAATGGTTTTGACATCTTTGTCAAAAATCAAGTATTCATAGGTGTTTGGGCTTATTTCTGGGTCTTCTATTTGGTTTCATTGATCCACCTTTCTGTTTCTATGCCAATACCATGCCATTTTTATTACAATTGCTCTGTAGTACAGCTTGAGATCAGGGATGGAAATACCTTCAGATGATCTGTTGTTGTACAGGATCGTTTTGGAAATTCTGGGTTTTTTTGTTTCTCCATATGAAGCTGCGAATTTTTCTTTCAAGGTCTGTAAAGAATTGTATTGGTATTCTGATGGGAATTGTATTGAATTTGTAGATTGCTTTTGGCAGGATGGCCATTTACACTGTTAATCTTACTTATCCATGAGCAGGGGAGATCTTTCCATCTTCTGATATCTTCTTCAATTTCTTTCTTCAGATACTTGAAGTTTTTTATTTTTCAAACAGGTTTTTCACCTGCTTGGTTAAAGTCACCGCAAGGTACTTTATGTTTTTAGTGGCTATTGTGAAGGCTGTTGATTTTCTGATTTCTTTCTTGGCCTTTTTTGTCTTTGGTATGCAGGAGGGCTTCCGATTCTTTTGAGTTGATTTTGTATCCAGCCACTTTGCTGAAGGTGTTTATCAGCTGAAGGAGTTTTCTGGTTGAATTTTTATACCTGAGTGACCCCAAAGATGATATATCATTTTCAAATAATGAAACTTTGACTTCTTCCTTTCTGATTTGTATCCCTTTGATTTCCTATACCTGTCTTATTGCTCTTGCTAGCAATTCAAGTACTATGTTGAATAGATATGGAGAGAATGGGCAGCCTTGTCTTGTCCCTGATTTCAGTGGGATTGAGTTAAGTTTCTCTCCATTGAGTTTGATGTTGTCTATAGGCTTGCTGTATATTGTCTTTACTATGTTTATGTATGTGCCTTGTATTGCTGATCTCTCCAAGACTTTAAACATGAATGGATGTTGGATGTTGTCAAATGCTTTTTCGGCATCTAAGGAGATGAACATGTGGTTTTTCTCCTTCAGTTTGTTTATATGGTGAATTACATTGATTTATTTCCATCTATTAAACCATCCTTGCATGCCTGGGATGAAGCTCACTTGGTCATGGTGAATGATAGAGTTTATGTGTTCTTGGATTAGGTTTACAAGTATTTTATTGAATATTTCTGCATCAGTGTTCATAAGAGAAATAGGTCTGAAAAGCAATAAATCAAGCAATCCAATTAAAAAATGGGATATTGAGCTAAAACAGAGAATTCTCTGTAGAGGAATATAGAATGACAGAGAAACACCTAAAGAGATGCTCAATGTACTTAGCCATCAGAGAGATGCAAATCAAAATGACCCTGAGATTTCACCTTACACCCATGAGAATGGCAAAGGTTAATATCTTAAGTGACAACACATGCTGGAGAGGTTGTAGAGAAAGGGGAACCCTCCTCCACTGCTGGTGGGAACAAAAACTTGTGCAACCACTTTGGAAATCAATCTAGTGCTTTCTCAGACAATTAGGAATAGTGCTTCCTCAAGATCCAGCTATACCACTCCTAGGCATATATCCAAAATATTCTCTTTTTTTATTTTTATCAGTTACATTTTATTAATTCTGTATCCCAGCCGTGCCCCGAACCCTCATTCCCTTCCAGTCCCTCCCTCCCTCCGTCATCACCACTGTGCCCCTTTCCAAGTCCACTGATAGGGGGGGACCTCCCCCCCATTCATCTGATCCTGTTTTATCAGGTATCTTCATTGAGTTCCTGTTAGAAATAGTCCTTATTCCCCTCACTTTGGGAAACCAATTGGTTACTGAGCTACCACAGGCTACATCTCAGCGGAGGTTCTAGGTTATATCCATACATGGTCCTTGGTTGAATGTCAGTTTCAGAAAAGACCCTGTGCCCAGATATATTTGGTCTTTGTGGAGCTCCTATCCTTTCCCTATCAGACTAACTCCCCTTCTTTCTTATGATTCCCTGTACTCTGCCAAAGGTTTGGGCATGAGTCTTTGCTTTGAAAACACTGCTAGTTAGAGGCTTTCAGATGCGCTCAGTAGACTCCTGTCATGCGTTCAATGCACATCCCATCTGACTTTCTAAACGAGGATTGATCATCTTACCCCATGTCCGCTCTCTTATCTTTTTTAGGTGTATAGATTTCATTATGTTTATCATATCTTATAGGTCTATAGAAGTGAGTATATACCATGTTTGTCTTTCTCCTTCTGGGATATTTCACTCAGAATGATGTTTTCTAGATCCCACCATGTGCCTGCAAATTTCATGATTTCCTCCTTTTTGATTGCTGAGTAGTATTCCATTGTGTAGAAATACCATAATTTCTGTACCCATTCTTCCGTTGATGGACATCTGGGTTGTTTCCAGGTTCTGGCTATTACAAATAAAGCTGCTATAAACATGGTTGAACAAGTATCCCTTTTGTGTACTTGAGCAAGCTTTGGGTATATACCTAGCAGTGGTATAGCTGGGTCTTGAGGAAGCACTATTCCTAATTGTCTTAGAAAGCGCCAGATAGCTTTCCAGAGTGGTTGTACCAGTTTACATTCCCACCAGTAGTGGAGGACGGTTCCCCTTTCTCCACAACCTCTCCAGCATGTGTTATCACTTGAGTTTTTCATCTTGGCCATTCTGATGGGTATAAGGTGATATCTCAGGTTGTTTTGATTTGCATTTCCCTGATGGCTAATGAGGATGAGCATTTCTTTAAGTGTTTCTCTGCCATTCGATATTCCTCTGTCGAGAATTCTCTGTTTCAAAATATTCTCATGTACATAACAAGAACATTTGCTCAACCATGTTTGTAGCAGCTTTATTCATACTAGCCAAAAATTGGAAACAACCCAGATGTCCATCAACAGAGGAATGGATACAGAAATTGTGGTACATTTACACAATGGAATACTACTCAGCATTTAAAAACAAGGAAATGATGAAATTTGCAAGCAAATGGTAGGATCTAGAAAATGGTAGGATCATCCTGAGTGAGGTATCCCAGGAGCAGAAAGACACACATGGTATATACTCACTTATATAGTTCTATAAGATAGGATAAACATACTAAAATATGTACACCTAAAGAAGATAAACAAGAAAGAGGACCCGGGGTAAGATGATTAATCCTCACTTAGAAAAACAAATAGGATGGACATAGGAATTAGAAGAAAACAAGTAACAGGACAGGAACCTACCACAGAGGGCCTCTGAAAGACTCTACCTAGCAGTGTATCAAAGCAGATTCAGAGACTCATAACCAAACCTTCGGCAGAGTGCAGGGAATCATACAATAAAAGAGGGAGGTAATATGATTGGGAGAGGATAGGAGCTCCACGAGGGCAAAATATATCAGGGCATGGGCACAGGCAAGGGGGTCCTCTATGAGACTGTTTTTCTAACCAAGGACCGTGTATGGATATAACCTAGAATCCCTACCGGAATGTAGCCCATGGTAGCTCAGTATCCAATTGGTTTTCCCTAGTAAGGGGAACAGGAATTATTTCTGACATGAACTCAATGACTGACTCCCCCCCCCCCCAACTCGAGGAAGGAACAGCCTTGCTAGGTCACAGAGGAGGACTTGGCAGCCAGATGGATACCTGATAAGCTGGGTTCAGATGGAAGGGGAGGAGGACCTCCCCTATCAGTGGACTTGGAAAGGGGCAGGGAGGAGATGAAGGAGGGAGGGAGGGTTTGGGAGGGAATTAGGGAGGGTGCTACAGCTGGGATACAGAGTAATTAACCTGTGATTAATATAAAAATAAAATTAATAAAAAAACAAATAGAAATGGTGATGTTGAAAACATAAAGTGAAATTGAGAACATGATAGGATTCAACATTAGACTACGTAAAACAGAAAATAGACCATGTAAGCTCAAAAATATTCTAAGCAGACACAGTTATCCAATGGAAACAGAAAGGTAATGCAGAAGAGTGAACAACACCTGCAGTAACTTTAAAACAGCTTTAAGGAAGAAATATTCAGGTTATTGGTATCAAGAACTTGGGATGTCCAAAAGGCTCCAAATATATTCAAAGAGTTAATAGAAAGCTTCCCAAATCTAGAGACAGATAGTTGTAGGAAAATCAAAGTTCTTCAAGAAGATTTAACTCAACCAAGACCACTGTAAAATTCTTAAGTTATCCAACATAAAAGAGCCAGACAGCAAGGAAATAAAAACCAACCAAACAAATAACAAATAACAGAAATGTCACATGACTGGAAAGAGTTGTCTGAGAGTCTCACAAGACTGTAGAAAGAAATGAAACTTTCAAGCAAGACTACTTTACACAGCAAAGGAGAGAGAAGAAAAAAAAAAAGCCTTTTCAGACAAGCACAAGCTTGACGAATATTTCTTTTCTGGCCTTGTGCTGGAACATATTCTAAAGGGAGGGAGACCTTCAAACATAAAAAAAAAGTTAACTACAAAAGGAAATACCAGAAAGTGCAAGGCTTTCTTGTAAGTGTAAATGTCAGACAGGTTCAGAGCGCTCAGTATTATAATCATAGTTCATAAGTCATTTTCACTCTCAGCGTCAAAACTGAAAAACAAAGTAAGTAAAAATAAGAAATAGAACAGGTTAATTAGTTGTGTGATGGATAACAAAAAAGATTTGAAATGAAATGTCAAAAGTTCTAAATATAGAGTTGTAATGAGGTCAAGTTTAGAGTTTTCTTATTAGTACTATGGTCTCTTGTTTGAAGTTTTTTCCTCCCCTTTACATTTGCACACTGAGTTACTACAACTTCAATACAATATCTTATTAAATAAAAATAACTTTTGGTAAATTTCATTACAACCACATGAAATATTTATTATAGACAAATCCTAAGTAATCTGAAACCACATTAGTGGGTTGCTGGCTTTCGCCTGCATTTTAACCTTACTGTTTTGGCTTCTGCTTCTTTTCATTTCTCTTCTCTTGATTTCTGGCCAGAGACCCATAGTCCTGGGGTGAGTGCTGCTGGCACGGAGGAAAGGAGATGAAACCCCTTAGAACCAGGCAGTTGTTTCAGTTCCTGGGTCGGACAGAATAGTACACATCCTCCTCACAACTGATCTTCCACGGGCTCCAAGCCAGTCCTGCTTCTGAGTCACCTTTGAACCTGGGAAGGTGAACAGACTGTACAGCAGTGCTCAGTAGATCTAACGTCACTAACAGTACATTTTGGATGCGAAATGAATTAGGAATAACTGCATCTGCACCCCTTCTCGTGTGTCACTAACAGTACATTTTGGATGCGAAATGAATTAGGAATAACTGCATCTGCACCCCTTCTCGTGTGAAATCTAAAAGGCAGTCCCTGCTCTTCCTATGCTGATTACATTCTGTGGGGCTGCTGGCCAGAAGTGTCTAAGCAGAGGCGACTCCGTCAACCTCCTTAGATTACAGCTTTCTTCCTCGTGGAACTCTGCTTACCTAACTGCCATTCCCTATGCCACAAGTTCCTCACTGTTGTCAAACGAGAACAGGTAAACTTAAGCTTTGTGGACAGTTTTACTAAGCCAGCTGCCATGTGAATCGCTTTGAACTTTTATAAACAGACAGAATAAGGCATATTCAAAGATCTCCAGGGATGTTTGGAAAAAAAAAAATCACTTTTACCTGCCTTGTTGCCATGCACAGAAAACCTAATAAAAGCAAGATGAGCTTAAGTTATTACAAATCCATTAAAATAAATTTACTTGAGAAAAAGGAAAACATCATCAAAAGTATTTTTTAATTTTTGTTTCTTATATTAATTACAGTTTTATTCACTTTGTATCCCAGCCGTAGCTTCCCTTCTAGCCTCCAAATCCTACCCTCCCTTTCTCATATCCTCCTATGCCCCTCTCCAAGTTCATGGATAGGGAGGTCCTCCTCCCCTTCCATCTGACCCTAGCTTATCCAGTCTCACCCTAACTGGCTGCATTGTCCTCCTCTGTGGCCTGGCAAGGAGGTCAAAGATCTAGCCACTAAGTTCATGCCAGAGACAGTTCCTGTTTTCCTTACTAGGGAACCCACTTAGATATTGAGCTGCCATGGGCTAAAACAGAGCAGGGGTTCTAGGTAATATCCATGAATGGTTCTTGGTTGGAGTATCAGTCTCAGAAAAGATGCCTGTGCCCAGATATTTTGGTTCTGTTGCCATCCTTGTGGAGCTCCTTCTCTCTCCTTCTATCTCCCTTACTATCTCCCCCTTCTTTCCTGAAAACAACCCAGATGTCCCTCAACAGAGGAATGGATACAGAAATTGCTTTATTTATACAACGGAATACTACTTGGCAATTAAAAACAAGGAAATCATGAAATTTGTAGGCAAATGGTGGGATCTAGAAAAGATCATTCTGAGTGAGGTATCACAGAAACAGAAAGACACACATGGTATATACTCACTTATAAGTGGATACTAGACATATAATATAGGATAAACCTACAAAAATCTGAGGACCTATAGAAGGCAAGCTAGAAGGAGGATCCTGAGTAAGATGATCAATCCTTACTCAGAAAGGCAAACAGGACAGACATTGGAAGAAGGAGAAAACAGGAAACAGGACAGGAGCCTACCACAGAGGTCTTCTGAAAGACTCTACCCAGCATTGTAAAAAGCAGATATAAGACTCATGAAAATTCTTACTTGAGTAATCTAAAGATCAATAGAAGGATATCAAGCAAGACATAACTGGCAATATCTTCTATACTGCAACCAAATTATGTAAGAAAAACAATCTTGCATTTAGTACCTAGCTAGCAAACCTCATATGAAGTATTTATACAACCAACATCACTCGGCTATAATCTTGTGTGGATGACGCTAGTGAGTGGAGCAAAGAATAGCCCATTCTTTCGTGGTATAAGTTGAGGATATATAAGAAGATTTAATTTCTATGTCCCAACACATTGTTAACAGGGAGGGATTCCTCTCCTCTTGGTGTGATTTCAAAAGTAACTTTTCAGGCATTTAGTAGAAATAGGGTCACATCCATTCTCATTTTACATTACAATGTCCAGAAGGAAAGCAATATAGTTTCGGTTCCTTCAGATGGAGATAATGCAGTTTACTGTGATTTCCTATTCTACCACATGCCAATAAACCTTGACGGAATATTTTGACTTCCATAATACCTACGAATAATGAGGTTGAATACCTATTTTTCTGCTTGAGTAATACAAAAGTTTTAATAGAATATCACTCATCATATTGATACTTATATTAAAACAACAATGCCAACAGTAAGATAATACCAGTGTTAGAAAATCTGATAACCATTTTATTTTTTAATTTTTCTATATTATAATTTATTACAGTCTATTTAATTTGTATTCCTGCTGTATCCCCCTCTCTCATCTCTTCCTGGTCTCACCCACCTTCCCTTTTGCCCCCCCCATAGCTCTCCCCTAGTCTATTGATAAGGGAGGTCCTCTTCTCCTACTATCTGACCCTAGCCTATCAGGTCTCCTCAGGACTGGCTGCGCCATCTTTCCCTGTGGACTGGTTAGGCCACCTCAACAGGGGTGGCAAAGAGCAGGCAGCTGAGTTCATGCCAGTGACTGCCCCTGCTCCCTTAACTAAGGAGCCCACATGGAGACCTAGCTGCTCATGGGCTACATCTGAGCAGGGGGTCTAGACCCTCTCCATGCATGGTCCTCAGTTGATTCATCAGTCTCTGCAGGCACCCATGAGCCCAGATTTTCTGGCTCTGTTTGTATCCTTGTGGAGCTTCCGTCACTGGCAGGTCTTTCTATCTCCCTCTTCTTCCATAAGATTCTCTGCACTCTGCCCAAAGTTTGGCTATGTGTCTCAGCATATGCTTTGATACCCTGCTGGCTGGTGTCTTTAAGAGAACCTTTGTGGAAGGCTTCTGTCCTGTTCCCTGCCTTCTCCTACTTAGGAACAGTGCTAACTTAAGAACCAATAGCTCTTTATAAAAAAACAACACATGGGCTATGAAGCTAGGCAAACAACACCCTGAACAATAGCCACAAAAAATATAAAATATCTTTGTGTAACTCCAAACAAGCAAGTGACAGACCTGTATGACAAGGACTTCAAGTCTCTGAATAAAGAAATTGAAAAAAGATATCTACAGATGGAAAGATCTCTCATGCTAATGGATCAGTAGGATTAACATAGTAAAAATGGTAATGTTACCAAAAGCAATGTACAGAATCAGTGTAATTTCCATCAAAATTCCAACACAATTCTTTACAGACTTTGAAAGAGCAATTCTCAATTTTATATGAAAAAAAAAAAAAGAAGCAAAGAAATACATTGGATAGTGAAAACAATCCCATACAATAGAAAATTTTTTTGGAGGTATCACCATCACTGATTTTAAGTTGTACTCCAAAGCAATAGTTATAAAAGTGGCATGGTATTGGCATTAAGAACTGACAGGTGTTTAATGGAATCAAGCTGGAATCCAGAAATAAAGTCACACCTTTACAGACACTTGATTTCTGATAAAGAAGCCAAAAACCATAAAATGGAAAAAAGAAAGCATCTTCAACAAACAGTGCTTGTCTAAGTCAACAAACAGTGCTTGTCTAAGTCAACAAACAGTGCTTGTCTAAGTCAACAAACAGTGCTTGTCTAAGTCAACAAACAGCGCTTGTCTACGTGAGGATCTGCATGTAGAAAAATGCAAATAAAGGCATTTTATCCTCCACACAAAACTTAAGTCGCAGTGGATCAAAGACCTCAACATGAAACTGGATTCACTAATCTCATAGAAAAGAAAGCAGATAATAGCCTTGAACACACTGGTACAGGAGATGTAAGATGAATGGAACAAAAGCAGTTCAGCGCTAAGAGAAGTAATTAATAAATGTGACCTCAAGTAACTGAAAAGCTTCTGTAAGGAAAAGGACATTTCTGATAGGGCAAAACAGGAGCTTACAGATTGGGAAAAAAATCTTAACCAACCCTACATCTAACAGAGGGCTAATGTCCAACATACATAAAGAGCCCAAGAAATTAAACACCAGCAAAACAAATATTCCAGTTTAAAATGGAGTTTTAAAAAATGGAGTTTCCTCAACAGAAAAAAACTCTAATGGCAGATATATTCTTAAAGAAATGTTCAATATCTTTAATCATCAGGAAAATGCCTCTGAGATTTTACTTTACACGCATCAAAATGTCTAAAATTAAAAAAACTCAAGTGACAGCACATGCTGGCAAGGAAGTAGAGAAAGGGGAACAGCTCTCCATTGCTGGTGGGAGTGCAACTTTTACAACCACTGTAGAAATCAATCTGACACTTTCTCAGAAAATTGGGAATAGCGCTACTTCAGGACCCAGCTATATCACTCCTAGACATATATCCAAAATATGCTCAAGTACACAACAAGGACATTTGTTCAACCATGTTCAGAGCAGCTTTATTTGCAATAGCCAGAACCTGGAAACAACCCAGATGTCCCTCAATGGAGGATGGATACAGAAATTGTGGTACATTTACACAATGGAATACTACTCAGCAATTAAAAACATGGAAATCATGGAATTTGCAGAGAAATGAATGGAACTTGAAAGGACCACCCTGAGTGAGGTAACCGAGACTCACTTATTACATGTCCTCACTTATTAGTAGATATTAGACATACAGTAAATGATAACCATACTACAACCCACAGATCCAAGGAAGTGAAGTAACAAAGAGGGTCCCAGAGAGGAAGTTTGAATTTCACTCAGAAGTGGAAATAGAATCAACATTGGAAGTAGATGATGAGGGGGAACTTGGTGGGAGATGGGGTGGGGAGGGGAACAAGGGTAGGGATGAGGTGGGGTGAAGTGGCTTTGGGAAGCAGTAGACCTGGGAGAGAAATGAGAAGCTGATAAGTGGGGAATCTCTAGGACAAGCTGGAGACCTGCAACTGGGTAGGGTCCTCGGAGGACATGGGGTGACTCTATCTGAGACTCCTAGTGGCAAGGAATATGGAGGCTGAAGTGGCCATGCCCTATAGCCAGGCAGGACTTCCAGTGGAGAAACTGGACACTAACACACACATACAAAACTTTTGACCTAAATTTTACCCTGCCTATAAAATGGGTGGGGATGAAGATGTAGCAGAGTTTAAGGAAACTGCCAAGCAATGACTGGCCCAACTGGAGACCCACCCGGTCGGAGAAAGCCAACTTCTATCACTATTAATGATATTCTGCTATGCTTGCAGACATGAGCCAAGCTAACTGTCCTCAAAGAAGCTCCACACAACATTGGATGGAAACTGATGCTGAAATCCACAGGCAAACATTAGACAGAGATATGGGAACCTTGTGAAAGAGTTGGAGGAAGGATAGCAGGAACCAAAGGGGACAAGAATTTTACAAGAAGACCCACAGACTCAACTAATGAGGCCCAATGCAGATCACAGACTGAACCACCACCAACCTAAGTATATGCATGGACTAGACCGAGGCCCTCTACACTTATGGAACTGATGGACAGCTTGTGTAGGTCCCTTATCAACTTGAAAAAGGGATTGTCACTAACATGTTTGCAGTTGCCTGCTATTGTATCTCTTTCCCCTACCTGAGGCAGCCTTGTCTGGCCTCAGTGGAAGATGACAAGCTTATGTGAAGTGGCAGGTCACAATGACATGTGGTATGTTGGGAGGGCCTCATCTCTGAGAAGAGGGGAAGAGAGTGGGAGTGTGGGACTGGGAAGAGAGAAGAGACTGGAATGGAATCAGTGTGTAAATAAATAAGTAAATACATAGGTAAAGAAAGAAAGAAAGAAAGAAAGAAAGAAAGAAAGAAAGAAAGAAAGAAAGAAAGAAAGAAAGAAAGAAAGAAAGAAAGAAAGTTCCAGAAGGAAAGTGATGTCAGGGTTAAGAAAAGGCAAATATCAGAGTTTTAAAACTTCTCAAAGATGGTAAAAGACAAAGAAAGGTGACTCAATATGCTTCAAAGAGAATAAACATGAAGTCGATGCTGTAATAATTTATGTTCAAATCTCATGTTCAAATCAATAATCAATTGATTCTTCTACTGTGATTTGTTTCCTATTGACATATATAGGTTGCAATTCTATTTAATTGTTATTAAGTGCAATAAAACTAATTACATTTTTATAATATTTGTAGATCCTTACAAAAATCAGAGAAGAAAGCATTATTACCTACTGAGGCCAAATACCAAAATATCAAAGCCATGAGAACATGGATCATATCACATAAGAATAAGACAAATTATTTTCAAGTATGGAGAAAAATAATGATGACCAGACCCCTATAATAGCAAAGATGTCCCAGCAAAAAAGGAAGCATAAAGATACAGAATTTACAATCATCTAAACTATAAATCATATATAAAAATTGAAAGAATTTTGTTAAATAACGAGAAAAATATGAAAGAGGACATCTAGAATATCAGGAAGATGCAAGAGCAAAACCTTAGATGAACATAAGGGAATTTTCTTTACCTCATGGGCTTTGTGTATTTCCTTTTATGATCAAACCAAAAGTCAGAGCATTGTGTATTGTGTCTCCCATGGATGCAAAGTAAAAACCCAGCACAAGATTGTAAGCAGAATAAGATGAAGGTCCAGAAAGTAAGGTATGTTTCATAAACTTTTAGTGGACTTAAGTCATTGGTTTCTAATACATTATGGGATGTTGATTATCAAAAGCAGTATGGAGATAAGCACTATAAAATTCTCCAGGAGCTCACAGAAAAGCATGGAAGTTGAACATAAAAGCAAAGGTAGAAAATAAAGCTAAATAATCTTTGGAACTATCAGCACTTACATTAAATGTAATTATGTATCAATATGACAAAACAGAAACTGACAGAGTTGATCAGGTCCATACATGAACTATATACTGTGCTTCTGAAACTAGTTGCTACCTTGATCTACATCTGGCAGTCCCTGTCCTAAATAACTCTGTGCCCAAAGTTACAAAACATGGTTCCTTATCTGCTCTCTGTCTCCATTGTTAGCCAAACCTTCCAATCTCTTCATGCTTTTAAAGTACTTAATTACTACTATGTTAAGCATCATTTATGATCATATTGTATTTTAAACTGTGTTACAGTGAGACTATATAACTGTACCAGTGTAATGTGGGATGTGAAAATTAAAATTAGAATAAACCCCATGATTACCTATGGCTATATAAAAATAAATACATTAGTAAATGGTGAATTTAAACTAAGAAACTTGATACATATCTTTATCAGTTATCAGTCACACGAAATTTGTTATTCAGTATATTCTACATATGTGGAAGGACAGAAAACTGTCCACCTATAATTCTGAGATATCTCAATTGTGACACGTGCTAAAATAATATAAAATGAGGTGAAAGATTATAAAATGCCTTAGTATTTCTACTTTTGTGTATGAATAGAAAGTGAATGGGGGGGCCGAACCAAGATGGCAACCAGCACACACAGTTTCTGAGCTGTGGAATAGCTAAACTTCTGAGTTGGTGAATGGAAGGACCTCTAACCCAGGAAAACAATGGTGAGGCATTCTAAAAAACAGGGAACATCGCAGGAGGTGAAAACTTTGGTCTCAGGTCACCCGGGAACTTGTTTGGGGAAGGTGAGAAAGGATTCTTTTTTTTTTTTTTTTTTTAACAGTTACATTTTATTAATTCTATATCCCAGCCATGCCCCGAACCCTCATTCCCTCCCAGTCCCTCCCTCCCTCCCTCATCACCACTGTGCCCCTTTCCAAGTCCACTGATGGGGGGGACCTCCTCCCTATTCATCTGATCCTGTTTTATCAGGTATCTTCATTGAGTTCCTGTTAGAAATAGTCCTTGGTCCCCTCACTTTGGGAAACCAATTGGTTACTGAGCTACCACAGGCTACATCTGAGCGGAGTTCTAGGTTAGTCTGATGGGGAAAGGATAGGAGCTCCACAAAGACCAAATATATCTGGGCACAGGGTCTTTTCTGAAACTGACATTCAACCAAGGACCATGTCTGGAGAAATGATTCTTTGATCTCCTGGCACTCCCCTCCCCCAGACCTCCCTAATCCTCGGCACAGCAGACTGGTCTTTCTCAGTGCAGACCTAACTGCCTGGGGTCTACAGCCGCTGAGGCGGAGCTCCAAGCCCTTTAGCAGCAAAGGCCAGCAGTACCTGTCCCAGAGTCCCAGATTCGCGCAGCGGCTGCACCATCCTCCCAGAGCCTGAGTCTGTTAGATGCCATACTAGCTCCACAGGATCACCATCACTGACGGTATGGCCTGCCCAATCCCACAGTGACAGAGAATACGATATATACTCACCAAAACCAGGCAGAAACGCCATACAAGCTAGACACACCAGGCGCTGGGCCTCCCAAGCTTGGAGAGCACAGTGAAGAGACCCCAGGACTTCCCAGAAAGCATCTGGACTAGTAGCTACCCAGTGTGTAGTTCAGCGGGACTTTCTAACCTGGCGGCAGAGCAGCACTGAGCTGGCGGGGCACAACAGCCCTACAGTTTAAGACTAACCAGGGCCAAACCAGAGAACAGAGAGCCTGGTTACCCCATCCCTCCTGATGTAACCACCCTGAAATCTCCAGGTGCAGCAAGACCTCAGAACCTGGCAGTGACAGCAGCACAAAACTGGCAGAGCACATCAAAGAAGAGGGCCAAACCAGAGAGCAGAGAGCCCGGATACACCCATCTATGCCAAGTGGCCTGCCTGTAAGTGAGTGCACCCTTGAGAATCTGCAGATCCCCAGATCCTGGGTCCTTCTAAAACAGAAGGCAGGCATCGAACCCCCTCCCACCCATATACCCACTTTGGGAAACAGAGGGGCATTAGGGACTTTGAAGTTCCTGCTCTGTGGGTCTAATTGAGGAGTTAAGTCAGTCAATGCCAGAAATTGCGTTGCGATCATCACTAGCACCTGCGACATATACAGTGCAGAGCCCCTCCCACACACTCAATGGTTCAACATTAGCCATCACTCTGACCCTCGAGACACAGGTCCATGCACACTTACACACACACACATATACACACACACAAACACACACACGGGCGCATGCTTGCATTTGCCCCTTTTGCGCCTGCGTACTTTCCTCCACAGGTACATCTAGTCCTCAACACACGCTGAGAGTTCTCAGCTTCCTGAGGAACTCTCCAGATGCCAGAGAGAGACAGTACCAGTCTGAACTGCAGAATCCAAAAACAAACAGGGAAGGTTTCAGATAAGCCAATGGCCAGGGGTAGGTGAAAGAACACTTCCAACATATATCAGGACATCATGACTTCACCAGCAAACCCCAAAATTGATGGATACTCCAATTCA
>REGO01000048.1:772351-791953 GCA_010120015.1 Rhombomys opimus
GGATTAGGTCCAACAGCAACAGGAGTTTTATGGGGAATGGTTTTAAGTAACTTAATTTTGAAGGTGAGCCCAATATGTGTTTTATAGGACCTAAGTCCCCATTCAAACCCCCGACCAGTCCAAGTTTGTTGCTTGGCCTGGGAAGTAAATTGAATTAGCAGGGGGTTACACCATCCTTTAGTAATAGGATCATTATTTTTACATGATAAGGGCAATGTCTGAGGATTGAGTTCGGAATAGGTGGAGGGAACACAGCCCAATGAAGGGCAAGCATAGGTAAGAGTCCTTTCTGGAGGGGTGTATTTTTGTTTAACAGTAATATAATCCCAACTGGAAGTGGGCTTCCAGTAGGTATCTCTGGTAGTCTCACAGCCCCACGAAGCACAAAAATAATCATTTGCCCATCCGCATTTATAGTTGAGAGATCGGTCCCTATGGGCCCCTGGACAGACATAAATACCATGCTGGTTTTGAAGAATCCTTCTATCAAGAGCATTTGCACAGCCAGGATTGGGAGGAAAATGCGGAGACTCAGGTGCTATACCTCCGGGTCTCGGAGAGGATATCTGTAGGCAGTGTAGGGAAGGATGGGAGAACAAAAGGAGCAGATGGCGGAGGTGCGGAGGCGAGTGGAGGGTCATCATCATTATGATAATGAGCGGCCTCATCCTCGAGCGTAGCGGCATCTCCAGGATCTAGGGGTTCAGGATCTTGTGCAGAAGAGATGGGTGGGCCGAGGGATTTTAAAGATTCTTTGTGAGTAGACGTCCCAGAGTATGGTGGCGGGACATCAGCAGTGGGAAGAGGTGGATAAAGTCGAGGGAGGCTAGGGAGAGGAGAGGCGTTAGCCAAAGAGAAGGAATCAGAAGCACGAGAAGGAGGACGAGAAGCGGTGGGTGAATTCTGCTTGGATGAAGAAAGACAATATTCAGCAACCGAAAGTAACTGTCGTCTGCCAGCATCATTGTCGGCATCCTCAACAATATCTCTAATAATGCCCCAAAGGGAAAAGACTGTAGGGGAGAGTGATTGATTTCCTTCCTCAGTTAATTTTTGATTGAGCTCACGTCCTACCTTTTGCCATTTTTTGGGATGAATGGTAGGGCCATCCAACATAAACCAAGGACAGGCTTTGTAAATGTAAATAAAGAAATTAATTAAATCTTTCTTTTTTACCCTAATTCCTCTCTCTCGAAGGGAGGCTTTAAGATCCTTAATGAAGGACGCCTCCTTAGACAAAGAATGCCCCATCTCGATAAGAAGGAAGCGTAAAAACTCACCAGGTCATGCAGTCTTCTCCGGGCCAGAGGAGTGTGACCAATTTATTGATGTCGCAGGCCTGCTCTTTTATCGAGTGTCCCTCAGGGTCGACCCGTACTTCGAGCCCCACGTTGGGCGCCACTCTGTCCCGACCCGCGGGACCTAGTTATTCGTGGGGGCGAAGGGGGTCGTACCTGTAGGAGATGAGGGAGAGAGAGAAACGAGCACAAGTAGACAAATGCCTTTCAAGTGCTGACTTTATTGTGCAGTAGTTTCATTTTTATAGGGCAGTTCTGGTAGGGAGGGGGGTTTCGAGGAAGAGGAAATAACAGTGTAAAATCACCAAGACTATTGTAAGAAATTACTTGATTCATGTGTTTGTTACAGTGGAGGCTCACAAGGTTATACAGTCACTAAAAACAACTTCTATGGTTTCGGACACCTGTTGTTTGTCCAGCAGGGCTATTAACCAAAAGGTATGATTCACAGACCTCTGTTGTTTGTCCGGCAGGAAATTACAAATCAGAGTCTGGGGGCTTTGCCGGCTCCCAACAGGGCAGCTGAACTGGGGACCCCACGCTTCCTGATTTCCAGCCCGGAGCCTGCCAGCGCTCAGACATTCCAGCGCTGGAGTGCACACTCCCAGCATGGTTCCCGCCCGAGGAACCGCAACTCACAACTGAACGATGTGCAAAGAGTAAGAGTCCATGGAATGCTCAGTCCTAAACAGGATTATCTCCATAAATCTCAGGACACAGGAAACCCTGCAGAGCTAGGGGGTGGAAGACAGCAAGGTGAGAAGGCCTTCTAGGCAAAACTGTACTGACACACATGTGAATGCAGAGACTGTGGTAGCATGTGCAGGACGTGTGCATGTATAAGCCAGATGCGGTTCCAGCACCGAGACTGGAAGATGATATAAGTCTCCATCCTTAGCTCAGCTCTTACGAGTTAAAAATTACTTTTCTCTAACAGAGCCTTTCTGGTTATACAAATTACATTTAAGGAGAGTCTCCATGTCTAGCACTAGATAGTCAACACATCATGAACTATATGGCTTTTTTTTTTTCCTCATAGTGCTTTGTCTTGGCATTCCTTTACATTACAACCTTTTGCTTATATATTATAGCATCCAGGTTTTTTTATGTGATTTCTATGCATGTAAATGTGTGTGTGTCTGATTCTAAGTATGTTTCTTGTGCTTTTTTATTTTGCTCTTTTGTTTTCTGTTCATTTTATTTTTGTTTGGTGTAGTTCAGATGTGTTTGTTTTTATTTTATCTTCATTACTATTATTATCACTTTTAGTATTGTTGTTACCACTACTACTACTATTTTAGGTGTCTGTTTCCTAAGAGAACAAGAAAGGCTGTGGATTTAGGTGAGTGGGTGGTGGGGAGGATCTGGAAGGAGTTGGGGGAGGAAGAATCATAATCAGAATATGTTGTATGAAAATAAATTTTAATTAGAAAAGAAAAACCTAGATTAATTAACATGTTTATTGTTTTTTAAACTAGTTCACAATAACTAATACATATTTGTTATAGTTCAAAATCATTTTTTCTATACAACAAATTATTTTGATTAATTCAAACTAAGTAACTCATGATTAGTATTTTAAGAGATGTTTTTGTGTGATTGTACTCTTGTGATTTGTGTTATATTTATTATATAACACTCATATTTGAAGTGTTCGTATTCCTAACATCAAATCACAACACTGTGTATTTTGAGTGAAGCTGCTGTAGAGTAAGTTGGTGCTGGAGATTGTGTTTTATTCACTCATCCATTAAATAGATGTTCTAATTTTGTTTGGAAACATGCAAAGACAGAAGGTAGAAAGAAGGGAGACCTAGAACATGATCACATCAGCCTGCTAGTATGGACATGCTAAATCATATAAGTAGACTCAATATACTGTAGACATTAAGGGTATTGCTTATGAATGCATGAAAGAGAGTGTAATTAATTCTGCCAGGGAAAATGAAGAGGGCTGGTCACATTAAAGATTAATGGCAGACGTGATGTAAATAAGATTTTAAATTTGAATGTGATAAGCAAAACTTCATAGTGTTGCATAAAGTAGTGTAAAGCAGTAATACAAATTTAAAATCATAAAAGAGAGTGAAGTGGAAGAAGTGTCTGCAGGAGAAGCTTTTGTTTGTTGGAGAGGAAGTCTAGTGTTGTAGAAGATAAAGAAGACTAAAAAAGTACAAACAAGACATCAGTCTACATAGAGGCATAGTGTTGGGAGCGGGATGTTCCTATTTGCACTTGTGGTATTGTGCTGTTTCAAGGGTGCCATTCCTCTCTTCATTATTAAATATTGGAGAGTTTCAAACACAAGGAAGATATAACATGGTGTTCATGGTTGTCAGGTCATATGGTGTTGATTTTAAATGCAAACACACACAGGTACAAAACAGTCATTCTTGCATAAGCACACACAAATCTGTATGTATGAAACAAGTTATATGTAAACTTAAGAAATCCTTAACAATTTCAAGATGATAAAGTACTAGTAAAAGATTTGCTGATGAAATGCAAGTGACAGCATTTATTGAACAAATTGGGAGAAAAGACTGAAAAGGCTACCACTTCTAGGTACATGGAGGTATAGGAGAAGTAGTTTATGATATTTACTGAGCTGGGAAAATAAGAACAAATAGGGTAGGTTGATTAGTTAATTGATTATTTCAGATACAGGAGAAAATAATTCATTCATTTTAATCAAGAAAGTTTCAAAAAACTTGGTAAGCATCTGGATGGAAACATTTTAAGTGGCTCTATATGTTCACAGAAATTCTGGTGAAAAACTAATAAAAATATACATTAGAAGAATTCTCAAACACATGGGTGTAAATTGAAATCAGGATGAATGAGACTTTCAAATTGGGAAAAGAAGTAACATATGTGTGGAAATAAAGATAACACCACTGTGTTGTGAAAAAGAGGATCTCAAAGAAGAAATGAAAATAAATGAAGCTGCAGTTTGCTAAACATGTCTTTCTCCATATCCAACATACAATAATCCTAAAATAAATCATTGCCCGTGGAGTCTCAACCTGCTCTGAGATCTTGGACCCATTCGGCTTATAAGGCAAGATAAAAGTGGCAAGTGTTGCTAAAATTGTTCCCATGGAGGCCAACACCTTATGAGAAAGAAATAGAACTAGAAATGGGCCTTCATTATCTGTACTTCTCAGGGTATCCAGGTATTTTGAAATTTGAGAATTATTTCAGATTTTTTCCCAGCTTAATATATATATATATGTGTGTGTGTATATATACTCATCTGTTTTTTTTTTTGTGTGTGTGTGTGTGTGTGTGTGTGTGTGATGTCTGATGGAATGAGGCAAAATGCAAGCATATCAGGGCCAAAATGGGATGTGTTATCTTAGCCTAAACCGTGTGTCTGATAATAGCAGACGCTTAAATTAAGCTCAAAAAGGTCCCCAAAGTAAATATAATTCCAAAATTTTAGTGTTTATTCACATTTAAGTAACAAGAGAAGTGTCAAGTGAATCTAAAATTATTTTCCTAATATTAGTAAGAAAAGATATGGAAATTCAAGTCAGTCAATAAATTTTCTACTATTGAAGTCTGCATGTCTTAGATGGATAAACAAAAGAAAGAATTTAACTCAATCAGCCACATTAAGCCAAAGCTTTTTTTTAGTACTTTCCATTATAGTATTGTTATGCAATTAAAATACAGAATATATTGAACTACAGAGTGAGGATTTTCTTTAAGATATATCTGCAAGGTTACAAATCAAGTTGTAGATCTTAAGACATCTGAGATAATATTTTCTATTGCCTTTACACCTCAGGAAAACTAATTTCTTAAGTAGAGACTTTCACAAAGAAATTTAAGATCCATGCAATTTATATCAGATTACCTATTATCCAGTCCATAGACATGCAATTTTACATCTTTGAATATTTGAAAAGCACAAAGGCATTACTTCTCTGCTGGAAATCATGAATGTTAACGACTTATTAAAAATACAATGTATTATTTAGGATTATTTTCCTCGGGTTGGTTTAAAGCATCACATTAATAGGAATCAATTTTAAATCAAGGGAAGGAGAAAGAGCAATATGCCTGGAGCTAAGGATGAGTCTCTCTCTCTTTCTCCCTCTCTCTCTCACATCCTTCCTCCCTTCCTCCCACACTCAATTCTCCCCCTCCTTTTTTTCCTTCCTTCTTCTTCCTGCCTTTATCAATTAATTTATCAATAGTAGAGAAACAAACTTTGAGTGCCATAACTTAAATGATGACAGGGAGAATGCTAATTTGGTTTTAAAATATTGTGTGTGTGTGTGTGTGTGTGTGTACATGTTTTAGTGTGTGTGCATGTGGGACTCTGTATGTATGTATATGTGTGTGGTGTGTGCGTTTAAGACTGTGTGTACTTTTCATAGACACACACACAGGCCAGAGGGTAATGTCAGAATTCTTGGATCACTTTTCACTTTACTCCTTTGAGCTTCAGTCTATGTGGACTTTGACATTTGGAAGCTAGACTTGCTGACCAGCAAGCACTGAGCTCTTATGTTTCTGTTCCCCCAGTTCTGGGATGACAGGCATGTGCTGCCTTATCTGTCTTTTTAATATTGAGTGTTGGGGATTTGAACTCAGGCTATCATGTTGTGTCCTTCACATTGACCCATCTATGTGACTTTACTATGAAGTAAATGTAAGGATTAAGGCTAATTGTCAAATAACAATCCCTTCTCAAACTGGAGAGCCTTCAGTTTGAGAAGGCTCAAACAAATATTGGGCTACTCTCCATGTCGAATTCTGTAGATTCCAATCTTCCAGGGAATAGTCACCTTTCACTATATTGTACTTACTGGCTTTGCCTTCAATGATGTGTCTAGAATTCACTTTAATTTCCATGCAATATAACTCATTTTTGTAAGAAGAGTATGATTTATCTATTCATTTGTAGTTTTCATTCTTCTAATGCATCAAGTGTGGATCATTTCAGTCAGTGGTGAGCTAGTTAATATTTAACTACTATTTATTAATTTTTTTACAAATACATATTTAGGCCTTAATTAAGTTGAGTCTTTCATGACATATCACACTATTTATAAATAAAACACTTCACATTTTTCTCTTGTTTTTCACAGACATGGTGACCCTTGTTGAATTCAGGTTTGCAGGCCAATTGTTATGCTATCAAAATTATTTCCAACAGAACAAACAATATGTTAGCTAGCATTTCATTTATTGTAATGAGAAAAATAAAATCAAAACAATAATGATTTGTGCTTGAAAGATACTTTCATGTTTTTTTGACTGTTCATTATATGCTCCTTTTATCCAATTTCTTTTATACAGAATAAGGTCTTTCTTGTAATATTCAGCCATGTCATAGCAAATATCTGTATTTTACTGCTTTTCATTCTTCAATAGTGTTTTTCAGTAATTTCACATTTATTTTATTTTTTCATGTATTGGTTGATGGGCATTTAGGTTACTCAGAATAGTTTAGCTGTTAAAGGACAGTGGGCTTTCCCCCCTTTGTCCTTCTTAAGCTAAAATGGATCTCATTTTCAAACTAAACGAAACAAAACCAAAATTAATAAAATTAATCTCCTTAAGTAGACTGACCGACTTGCTACTACTTTTTATTTATTCTTTCTCTCTCTTCCCAGAAGAGGGTTTGTGGTTGGATAAAGATGTGGAGATGTTCATGGGAAAATGCCATCATTTCACATGCTGACAACCATCCAGGAGACTTTCTGTTTTCAATTTGTTTTGCCAATGAAGGTGCTAAACAGTAATTTTTGTTTGTTCTTTTTCCCTGTTTCATTACTATTGTTTAGTTAGAATACAAAATTATACTTCATTATGGTATTTCCATACATAGATAGCGTTATCCTGTGATCATATTCATCTCTTCACTACCCTTTATTGTCACCCACTCCTTATCTACTTCATCCTGCAGGATATTTTCTTTTCTGTTTCTATATTTTAATCATCCTGCCAGGTAGGAGCACAGCTATTCTAAAGAGAAGCATTGGTGTTTTTCTATTGATCTGTTCAGAATAGAGTGACTGGAATTTTTGTAGGAGTCTCATTTTAGAAAAAAGAAGACTAAGTCCCAGGTTTCAGAACAAGGGGAACCTGACTCTGGAAAAGGCCCTCTCACACAATGGTGACAATTTTCAGGACACACTGGGAGCCAACAGTCTAGACAATGGTTTATCAGGGAAGGACATGGATACATATTAACTGATCCAGTTTAATTATATTTAAACTTGAATCAAGTATCGGGACACCGAAGATGGACTAAGCAAAGAATCAGAGGTTACTCTATTTTTTTCTTTTAAATGGAGCCTAATTGGCTCATTGAGGATAAGTAGCTGAGTCTTTTTGTCAGGGTAGCCATAGCCCAGGCTTTGACCCTAACATAACCAGTGTTACATATACCTACATATATGTGTATGTGTTTAGGTTTGCCATGTATACACATTTACACACAGATAGGCACTTAAAACGAGATTCTGTATATGAGAAAAATGTGATACTCATCTTTTCCTGTTATCATTAAAGTACCATCCTTTATACTCTCATGTTCTCCTTAAACTTAAATGTCATATATCTGAATATTGATTGGATATGACAGATGTCGTGTGATATTTGTTTGAGTTTGGCTTTCAAGAGGTAGAAGAGAGAATCTCTAGCATAGAAGATAGGACAAAATAAATTGATAGACAGGTCAATGAAAATGTTAAATTAAGAAAAAAAATTCCAGATATAAAATACCCAGGAAATTTGGGACACTATAAAAGACAAAGGGGAGCAACAAAACCAAAAAATCTGGGTACAGGGGTCTTTTCTGAGACTGATACCCCAACCAAGGACCATGAATGGAGATAAACTAGAACCCCTGCACAGATGAAGCCCATGGCAGTTCAGTGTCCAAGTGGGTTACATAGTAATGGGAAGAGGGACTGTCTCTGACATGAACTCAGTGGCTGGCTCTTTGATCACCTCCCCCTGAGGGAAGAACAGCCTTACCAAGCCACAGAGGAAGATAATGCAGCCAGTCTTGGTGAGAACTGATAGGCTAGGGCCAGAGGGAAAGAAAGGAGGACCTCCCCTATCAGTGGACTTGGGGAGGGGCATGGGAGGAGAAGAGGAAGGAAGGGCAGGATTGGGAGGGGATGAGAGAGGCAAGCATCTTGCCACTGGCAGAGTGGCAAGGTCAGCTCTCCCACACTCATGCCCTTGGGCCAGCTTACCCAGACCATAAGGGCCAGCTCCACTGTGCTGCCACTGGTGAGAGAAGGTGCCAAGTCTCTAGGGCACCTCATTTGTGGGTGGGGGAACCAGTTATGCCTCTGGAAGTCCAGGTAGTCCAGCTGCCCTGACCAGGGACATCCCCCTGCCACTGTGTAGCCAAGTACTCAAACATGACTTTCAGTGGTAGCTCTGGCTGGTACTTCATCATAAGTCCCAGATGTCAAGACTGATCACTCACCATAGATTGCACACTGAAGGGGGAGGTCTGGTGTCAAACCAAATCAAATCCAGTCAGTGCAGCAAGGGAGGAGGGAGATAGACAGATACCTGCAGAGCACCATGCCACCTTGCCCTGCTCATGCAGCACAATGGAGCTGGCCCTTATGGCAGAGGTGTGGGTAAGCTGGCCTGAGGACATGAGTGAGGGAGAGCTGACCTTGCCACTCCTCTGCTGTGGGGTGGCATGGGTGAAGAGGTGATGCTCTGCCCTGCCAACTCTGGGGATCAGGAAAGCTGCCTACAAGGTCATGAGCTCTGGAGAGCTATCCCTGCCACTCACCAGCACTCTAGATTGTGAGCTCCAAACCTCCCAAAGACAGCGAAGCACAGCTGATAATCATGGAAGGGTACCAGTGAACCAGCCCTGGGGGTGAAAGTGCAGGAGACCTGGCCCTAACACTCTTCTGCCAGGAGGTGTTGTGGGTATGGGGGCGATGCCTTCCCAGCCCCTTGGGGCCTGCCACCTGCAGCAGTAAGGAGTGCTGGTCTCGGGTCATGAGAGTGGCAGCACTTAGGAGATTGGGGCCTGTACCTCATCTGGGCAGCACAGTGCAGCTGGTCCTGATGACAAAGGCATGTATGAGCCAGCCTTGAGAGTGAGACCATGGAAGAGCTGCCCCCAGCCCCATCTGCAGTGAGGTAGCAGGCACTGCACCTCGCCTGGGCAGCACAGTGGAGTTGACCCTGGTGGTAAAGGCATGAGTGAACCATACCCAAGGGTGTGAGAGTTTGAGAGCTGGTCCAGACCCTCACGGGCTATAACCCCATGCCTTGACTTGGCAGCACAGTGGAGCAGACTCTGGAGGCATGGGGACAGGTGAACTTGCCTGAGGTCATGAGAGCAGAAGACCTGACCCTGCCTTCTGCAGATGGAGGCATTGGGTGGCCTAGCCAGAGCAGTGCTGGGGTGCAGATAAGGGAGACCCAGCAGGCTGAGGAGCTCTGCTACCCCCCGACCCAGATCCAGGGCTCTGAGATGACCCACACCAAAATCTATATCATCTGCCAACAGCTGGCACACATGCATGCAACGACCAGTCCTGTTGTTCCAAAGCTGCAGGATCTTCATGACACAGGACTGTGAGGAGTCCCTGTGAGGATGCATTATTGTTGGTGTCATAGAAGCCTGTGATCTTGAACCAGATCAATGAGTCATTGTGGTGAACATTTGCAAGTGAAGATGTCGGGGCAGAGGTATGTAATGTGAGACGCAGTGTGACATACTGCAGCTTCCACATGTAAATTTTTCTATTCTTTGGTTGTTGTTTGTTTGTTCCTGTGTATTTTTTTATTTTTGGGGGGAGATTTAAAGGGTGAATGATGGAAATGAGGGGACAGGGAGTAGGGAAGGCCTGGATGCATGATGTTAAACTCACAAGGAGGCAATAAAAACTTTTAAAAAGTAAACAAAATACTTGCAAATTAAATTCAAGAATACATCAACAAGTTCATACACCATGATCAAATAGCTTTCATCCCAGAGATTCAGGGATGGTTCAAATTATGAAAACATGTCAAAGTAATCCACCATATAAACAAAATTTTAGAAAAGGGCATGATCATCGTGTTCAGCTCTTTCAATGATGAAAAATCAGTTTTCAGAATCCACCATCCCTTCATGATAAAAGTTGTAGAGAAATCAAGAAACCCAGAGACATACCAAAACATAAAAAAGACTAATTCATACAAATTCCACTAAAATAAGGCACAAAGACAATGCTGTCCATTCTCTCTATATCAATTCAACAAAGTACTTGAAGTTCTAGCTACAATAATAAGACAATTGAGAGGTTGTGGAGAAAGGGGAACCCTCCTCCTTTGCTGGTGGGAATGCAAAGTTATACAACCACTTTGGAAATCAATCTGGCACTTTATCAGACAACTGGAAATAGTGATTCCTCAAGATCCAGCTATATCACTCCTAGGCATATATCCAAATGATGCTCAAGTACACAACAAGGACATTTGCTCAACCATGTTTGTAGCAGCTTTATTCGTAATAGCTAGAACCTGGAAACAACCCAGATGTCCCTAAGTTGAGGAATGGATACAGAAATTGTGGTACATTTACACAATGGAATACTACTCAGCAATTAAAAATGAGGAAATCATGAAATTTTCAGGCAAATGGTGGGACCTAGAAACTATCAACCTTAGTGAGGTATCCCAAAAGCAGAAAGACACACATATAGACCTTTAAGATAGGATAAATATACTGAAATCTATACACCTAAAGAAGACAAACAAGAAACAGGACCCAGGGTAAGATGATCAATCCTCACTTAGAAAGACAAATGGGATGGATATTGGAGGTAGGAGAAAAGAAGTAACAGGACAGGAGCCTACCAGAGAGGGCCCCTGAAAGACTCTACCTAGCAGTGTATCAAAGCAGATACTAAGACTCATAACCAAACCTTCAGCAGACTTCAGGGAATCATATGAAAGAAGAAGGAGTTAGTAAGACCTGGAGAGAACAGGAGCTCCACAAGGACCAAATATATCAGGGCACAGGGGTCTTTCATGAGACTGTTTCTCCAATCAAGGACCATGTACAGATATAACCTAGAACCCCTGCCTGGATATAGCCCATGCTAGCTTAGTATCCAAGTGGGTTCTTTAGTAAGGGTAACAAGAACTATTTCTGACATGAACTCAATGGTGAGCTCTTCAACCCTCCCCCCTCCCCGAGGGAGGAGCTAGGCTACAGAGGAGGACATTGCAGCCAGTCCTGAAGAGACCTAATAAGCCAAGGTCAGATGGAAGGGGAGGAGGTCCTCCCCTATCAGTGGACTTGGAAAGGGGCAGGGAGGAGATGACAGAGGGAGGGTGGGAATGGGAGGAAGTGGGGGAGGGGGCTAAGGCTGGGATACAAAGTAAATAACCTGTGATTAATATAAAAAAGTTAAAAAAAAAAGACAACTGAGGTAGTTCAAGGGAATAAAAATTTGAAAGCAGGAAGTCAAAGTATTTCTACTCTTCTCAGATCATATGGATGGATACAAGTTTAAAAAATCAATATGTAAATGATAAATGGGCAGAGATAGAAATCAAGGAAACAACACCCTTCACAATAGCTACAAATAATATAAAATACCTTAGCATAATTTGGACTAATATAAAAATACGTAAAGAACTCACACCATTAGACATCAACAAAACAATCATCCAATTTAAAAAATGGGGTACAGGTCTAAACAGAGAATTCTCAACAGAGGACTCTCAAATGGCCACGAAGTTCTTCAAGAAATGTTCAACAACCTTAGTTATTAGGAAATTCAGATCAAAATGATATGAAATTCCATGTTACACCTGTTAGAATGGCCAAGATCAAAAACACAAGTGACACTTCATGGTGACTAGGATGTAGAACAAGAACACTCTTTCATTTCTGGCAAGATTGCAAACTTGTACAGAAACTGTGGCAATCAATATGATGCTGTGTCAGAATATTAAGGATTAGTCTAATTCAAGACACAACTCTACTACTCCCGGGCAGATAGTTAAATAATGCTCTATCTTTTTTATATTTTTATTTTTATAGCAGCTTTATTCATAATAACCTGTAACTGGACACAACTTATATGATCCCCAACCAAAAAATGTATAAAGACAATGTAGTACATTTATACACTGGATTATTACTCAATTATTAAAAAACAAGCTCCTGAAATTTGTAGACAGATGGACAGCACTAGAAAAATCATACTGAGTGAGGTAGCCCACACCTGAAAGACAAACATGGTGTGTACTCACTTAGTGGTAGATATTAATTGTAAAATAAAGTAAAACCATGCTACAATCCTCAAATCCAAAGAAACTAGGTAAAAACAAGGGCTCAAAGGGAAATCATGAATCTCCCTAGAAAGGTTAAATAGAATATCATGGAAGACTGTGGATAGGATGGAATAGGAATAAGAGGGAAGTGGTTGGAAAGGATTTAGGAAAAGAATACTGGGAGAGACAATTGAGTTTACGGGACATCTTAGGGGTGAGCTGGAAAACTATGAGGGTGACTCCAGTAAATATTCCTGGTATTGACGTGTGGTGTGTGTGTGTGTGTGTGTGTGTGTGTGTGTGTGTGTGTGTGCGTGTGCATGTGTGTGTCCATTACCTTTCCAGTGAATGGATTAGGACAACAATGCAACCACAAAGCCTGCCACCTACAATTAGTCCTGCCTACAAGATGTGCTGTAGTAAAAGTGGTGCAGAAATTATGGAGTGGCCAGTCAAGGACTGGTGAAGCTTGAGATTCCTGCCATAAGGGTAAGCCAAACCTGACACTTCTAAAGGCCAGAATCCAAAGGCTGGATAGCTGAGAGATACAGGAGATATCCAAAAAGGACTGGCAAAAAAAGTCAATGTAATGATCCCTAATGATACTATTCTATATCAATACAGAAACCTATCATAATTGTCATCACAGAGGCTTAATTCAGCAACTAATGGAAACAGATGCAGAGAGCCACAGCCAAACATTAGGTGAAGCTTGGAAAATGTTAAGGAAGAGAAGGAGGAAGGATTATAGGAACCAGAGGGTTCAAGGATACCAAAGAGCCCCAAAGAGTCAATTAACCTGGACTCACACACACTGAACTGACAATCATTGAGCCTGCATGGCTCTGACCTAGGCCCTCTGCACATATGTTATTGCTGTGTAGCTTGGTCTTCTTGTGGGGCACTTCTTGCGGGAGTGGGAGCTCTCTCTGAGTCCTTTACCTGCTTTTGGACCCCCTTTCCTCCTACTGCATTGCTTTATCAAGCCTTGATAAGAGGGGTAGTGCCTAGTCTTACTGCAACGTGATATGTTTAGTTAATATCCATGAGAGGCCTGTGCTTTTTTGAACAGGAATGGAGTTGTGAGGAAGCAGAGGGGAGGTGGGGGAGGAGGGAGAGATAGTTGCATTCAGGACGTACTATATGAGAAGAGAATAAATAAATTAAAAGACTACATGGAAGAAGTTATTCTGCGGTGAAGAGCTAGAAGTTCTGCCCTGCCAGGTTATGTGCAAGTCGAATCTGTCTTCCCCAAACCCTAAGCTATATACACACCTAGGTAACATGCTGCTTACGGGATCTAGACAATGTGATGGCTTGTGGCTAGGGTTTTCTCTGTGCTTTTTCTCCAGCTCTCTGCTAACTCCCATTCCTCGGAGTGCTAGCCCTCTCTTATTAAACTCTATTTTGTTTAACTTAAACAATATGTTTGTATGTTTTGGTGATTGGGACTCCCTGATACATAGTATATGTGTTGATAGAGTGAGTTCTCTCCTTTACCAGTTGATGTCTAGGGTATGAACACAGGGTTGGCTTCAACAAGCACATTTACTAGCAAAACTGTAATCCCAAATGTCTATTTATATTTCTAACAATGGGTTTCAGGTCCAGTTTCTTGTCCTGGGACACAACAGCCTGGTTCAACAGGTCCCGCAGGACTCAGATACATAGCCACGACAGCCAACCAGGGGGCATACGCTATGAATTGATTACTTTAAATTTCCTAATTTACCCCTCTCTCTCCCACTTCTCTCTCTGTTGTTGGTTTTTAATATTTATTATTAATCCTAAACCTCCAAGCTCACATAGTTTTTACTCAATTCAAATTTCCCACATTATACTTACTTTTAGTCATATCATAGGTCCGGTTCCTCCTCCTTGTCTCCTCTTGGTTCCAAGTCCTCTCCTGCTGATCTCTGCTCTCTGACCCCTCCCACTTGCTTCCTTCTCCCCTCTGGACCAGGATGTCCCACCTTATTCTTTCCATTGCTCAGCATTGGCTGATTGTTTTATTGAAATTACAGAGAACAAATGGTGGCATGTTTACACAAACCTGACAGGTGATGCTTAGAGTAAGCATCACAGTGCATTGTCCAGATTGAAACTAGATAGTGGTTTAGAGAAATGATCATTTGAACGAACAAGGGTAAATTGTATATGTTCCACAATAATATTATACCAACATCTCTCCCTTTCATAGGGAACTAGGAAACCTTATTTTAGTGCCTAAGTATCTCTCCCATTATCTTCCTTCTTTTGCATCCTTCATTTCCAGCATGATTTACATTGTCATCAGGGCTCTAGCCAGGAGTGTCAAGAAACCTGGCTAGTCCCAAGAAACCAGGACAAAGGAGGACATGCTTTGGCAGCTGCTCGGCACCGAATATGCAGGACATTTGGATCCCATCAATCAATCAATAAATGTGTCAATTCTGCCACAGAGTCTCTGTCCTGTGAAGAGTAGGCATAGCACCTAGGTCCACATTGCACATGAAGGAGAACACAGGGTCAAGCCAAAAGGGCCCCTCTGATGTGGTGGCTCAGGGCCCTCAGTGCTGCTCCTTCCCAGAGATCACCACACCTTCAGGCTTGCCATGTTGCCTGCATGTGTCCTACTCCTCTAGACTTTCAATTTCCCAGAAGTCTACTGTGATCATAATAGTAAACTCCTGTGAAGCTTAGGGATCAGCATCTCAAAATGTCCACTCTGTCTGACCAGATTCCTGTCTATTTACTTTTCCCTCTGCCTGCTAATAGCATAACTGATCTCCCAATCACTCACTGCCCACTCACCGAAGACAGTCCTGTCTACAAGGTGTCAGAAATAATTTCCTAGGTAAAAGGATGATGTCTTAGCCATTCAAATGGTAATCCAAATGGTGGCTTTAAAAAAAAAAAGCCGTAGGCACACACATATTTTCTGAACGTGTAGGTCTAAGGTAGGTATTTATTTTATTTTATTTATTATTTAATGAAGTTTCTAGGAGAGTAACCTCATTCCACCAAGATTATTCCATAAAATAATCTTGGAGATATTGATGGCATTAAGTGACATTTCAATATTTTGTGGTTTGGTTGTTGAATAAAAGTAACATAGGCAAGTAGTTAACAGAGCTATGAAAGAAAAGTGTGATTACAGAAGAGTTAGGGAATGAAACTAGGGTCTCTACTTCTCATGTGATGACAATCAGACTCACACAGAGATTTCAGGGTAGAATTGAAAGTAGGTCACGATTCTGTTAGATCTGAAGGATTGTGAGAGCAGATATGAGCCGTGCTTCTCTCCCTCCTGGAAGTCCTGATACTTGTGTTTTCACTAATGTTTCTCAGAGCAAATTCTGATGCCATCTCAATAATTGAGAATGAGGGAGCAGAATACAGCTGGGATATAAAGTTAATAAACTGTAACTAATACTAAAAAATAAAAATTTAATTAAAAAAAAAAAGAAACAAGGAGTTAGTGTGATGGATCAGCCGGTGCAGGAGTCTACACCAGTTCTCACATCATGAAATTTTACCCGGGCACCTAAGTCAGTGGTTCTCAACTTTCCTAATGCTGCGACCCTTTATCACAGTTGCTCATACTGTGGTGATCCTCAACCACAAAATCAGCTTTGTTGCTACTTCATACATGTAGTTGTTTTACTTTTATAATGTGTAAGGCAAATATCTGTGTTTTCCTATGGTCTTTTAGTGGTTGCAAACCACAGTTTGAGAACCTCTGAACTATATTGTGGAGGGAAAGACCTGACTCTTGGTAATAGTCCTCTGATACTCAGCTATGCAAACACACACACAAACCAGAGTAAAATTCAACAAAATCCATATTAGCATAATGTTGATCCTGATAATCCAAAGCAAAAGAAGGCATATTTTATTCTAATACTGGCAGGCTTCACTACAAGGTAGGTGTGTAATAAAAAGTTTAGAAACTTGAAATATAATTCCATTCCACACTTGGACTGATTTGAGGACGTCAATGTAAAATATCTTAGTTGTTTTATGCATTTGTTGTTCTACAGAGATAGAGGGTAGTGCAAAGACAATAACAAAGTAAGAAAATTAAACCTTGTGGAGCACACAATGGATAAAGCTCTCCATCATTCATCCACTCATTGTCTAGGGCTTTCAGTATAAGTAAAATGCCTGAAATATCAGGGAGAAAAGCAAATGTTCATTTCTGATCACAGACTCTCAATAATACAAGAACAAGAAATAAAAGTTAAAAGTTTCTCGGCAAACATCCAGAATATCACTGAGCAACTAATACACATTGACCCTGTGTCAGTATTTTTCTTGTCTTGTGAGATTTACAGAAATCCTGAACTGCTTTCTCCATGTCACATCACATTATTCCTCTCCAAATAATGACAATGTTTTCTTCATATCCGTACTCCTACTTTTCTTTCCATTGCCCAAAGACTATTCCTCAGACTTACAAACTCAAATGACATAAACCCAAGAACTTTCAATGAAGCATAAACTCAGATGTCAGACCCAGCCTTATCCACAGTACACAATTAGGGCATGAAGAAGGAACAACCTACATGAGTGAAGATATCTGACATGAATACCCTACAGGACTGAAGGCAACAACAAAGCAGTCTAACAAAGTATGCCTTAAAGATATCCCAAGAGCTAACCTTATTCTCTACAAAGATGGATATAACTTTTTATCTTGTTGACAAAATTGTGTCAAAACTATTTTTGTTCAATTATATATCATTCTATGTTCAAGAGCATGGGACAAATTTCAGTCTGCCCCTAGAAATTACAAAAATGGCCAAGTAACAAAATTTATAGCCACTTACATTTTTCTGTTAATCTTGTTACTGTGCTCCAGACCCAACTATACCACTTCTGGGCATATAATCAAGCGATGCTCCACTATCCCACAAGGACAATCTCAACTTGTTCATAGAAGCTTCATTCATAATAGCCAGAAACTGGAAACAACCTCAGCTGAAGAGTGCATTAAAAATATGTGGTACATTCACACAATGGAGTATTTCTCAGCTGTTAAAAAGAATGACATCATAAAATTTGCACACAAATATAACTAGAAATATCATCCTGAGGTACCCCAGACACGGAAAGACTCACTTACCATAATTTCTTAATGTTCTTTCTTCAAAGTTGTGTTGTCTCACTAATTTACTATGTGTATCATGTACAAATATAAAATAATTCATAGTTATGGCTTATGACAATAGACACAATAATTCACAAAACTCTATTGCATGTTTTTCATTATATATTTATTTATTTTTAATTCATTCATTAATTAATTTTTTATTCACTTTACATCCTGGTTGTAGCCCCATCTTTCCTCCCCTTGCAATCCTACATTCCCTCCCTTTTGCTCCCCCACGCCTCTTCTTCAGAAAAGAGGATCTCCCTTTCCCATTCACACTAGCTCATCAAGTCTCCTCAGGACTGAGCATGTCCTCTTCCCCTGTGGCCTGGTAAGGCAGTCCTGCCAGGGGAAAGTGATGAAAAACCTGGGAAGTGAATCTGTGTCAGATGCACTACCCACTTCCTGTACTTGAGGACCCTACATGAAGCCTAAGCTGTCCGTTTGCTACATGTTAGTAGGGGGCTTAGGTCCAGTTCATGCGTGGTCCTTGGTTGATGCTTCATTATCCACAGGCTCCTCTGGGCCCTGGTTAGTCTGTTTTGTTGATCTTCTTGTGGAGCTCCTGTCACCTCCAGGTCCTCGTCTCTTTCCTCCTACGTTTCCAGAAGACTCCTTATGCAGCGCCCACGGTTTGGCTGTGAGTCTTAGCATCTGAGGCGCTCCTGGGTAGAGTCTCTCAGAGAACAACTCTGCAACTCTGACAGGCACCTGTCTGCAAGTTTAGCAGGGTATCATTCCTAGTGTCTGGGGTAGGCACTCTCCCATAGGGTAGTTCTTCGGTTCGGCGAGGCATTGGTTGGGCATTCCCTCCATCTCTGTTCTATCATGTGCATCCCTGGTGCCTGTAGATCCAGGAAGTATAAGTCAGATTCCCTGGAACTGGAGTTACAGATGGCTGATAGCTGCCATATGAGTGATGGGAACAGAATGCAGGTCCTCTGCTAGAGTATCTTGTTCTTTTAACTGGCAAGCTATCTTTCTAGCCCAAGTTGTATAATATATTTTAAACGAATAGTTTCTACTTTATCATTGCAGTTTAATTTAAATATAAAGTATCATGGTGTGGTTTCTGTTTGTTCCATCTGCTCTTTGTTCTGTTTTTATTTTTGCTGAGATTAAGTGAAGATTAAATGATTCTGTATCTTGAATATATTAAATGATACTGTATCTTGAACTGTCTTATTATTTATACATCCAGGTAATTATTTTTCATAATTTCTGTTTAATAAATATTTAATTTCTTAGTATTGACTTCAAAATAACATTATTCTGAAATATATATAATGTTTTCCCTGCCTACAAGATGTATCTGAATAAAGACATGAATGACTTCCAAACACTTGTACACTTAAAATTACATTAGGTTAACTACAAATATTACACAACTAATTGTTTTTGTTTCACAAAGAACATTATAAAGGCAAAGTTATATTCAAAATGAAAACAGAAAATGTAAACTAAGCAAGTCCTTACCATCTAATGAACTTTGTTAATATAATAGAACACAGACAACAAAATGAAGAATATCATCAAGAATCCTGAGAGACAAAAGTTTGATAATTATATCATCCTCACAGGTAACAACTTGATCTTAATTATGTATCAATTGAGTGGTAGGGCTTCAAAATAGAAAAGCATTAATGAAAGAAAAAGAAGAAGAATAAAACCACAACTGCATTATAATAAGAATTAAATCCTGTATCAGTAATTTAAAGAATAAATATGAGAAAAATATGAGCATTAAAAACAGCATCTGATTAGTAGTTTTTTTTTATTTAACTTTTATTAAATACACTTTATTCCTTTTGTATCCCCCCATAAGTCCCTCCCTCCTCCCCTCCCGGTCCCACCCTCCCCCCCTTTCTGCATGCATGCCTCTCCCCAAGTCCA
>REGO01000048.1:791968-818996 GCA_010120015.1 Rhombomys opimus
TTTTTTTTTTTTTTAAGTAGTAGTTTTCATCACAGAGAGCTATAGAAATAATATAGGAAATATAGGAAAAAAGGGTAGATTATTGAATCTACTTGTAGATTTTTGTAAACTGATATAAAATTATGATTATAATTACATTGGTCTAGATATTTTGTTTGTTGATACAATATTAAGGCTATATTTTGGTTACAACAGAGTATGTATCAACTCATTGAGCCAACTAACCAGGGCCCAGAGGCGTTTGCTGAGCCTGAAGCATCAACCCAGGACCATGCATTAACTGGACTTAGGCCCCTTATAAAGATATAGCAGATGGGCAGCTTAGGCTTCAAGTGGGTCCTCTAGTAAGGGAAATAGGGACTGCATCAAACAAGGACTCATTTGCTAGCTTTTCAATCACTTCCCCATGACAGAACTGCCTTGCCAGGCCACAGGGCAAAAGGACAAGCACAATCCTAATGCAGCTTGATGGGGTGGATGAGAAAGGGAGCTCTCCTTTTCTGAGGAATAGACAAGGGGTCAGAGGGAGGGAGAGGGTGCAACTGGGAGAAGAGGAGGGATGTGGCTACAACCAGAATGTAAAAAATAGTAATAAATTTAAATTTTTCTGAGAAAAAAAATGAATTGCAATGTGAAATTCTAGTCCTGCTGAAAGCTACTATCACAACCTATTTATGGTAATTAAGAAAAGCAAACTAATAGTCATCAAACTTACAGGTTTGTTTGTTTGTTTTTAGGTACTAGTTAAGTTAATCACAGGTGAAGACAGAATGAGCTATAAAATGAAGGATCCAGAAGACTAGAAAAGATTGATGAAGATGATCTGAGACCCAGTAGATCAATTCAGAGGCCAAGAGAAAAGTCAGACTGAGTAAATCAGCTGGGAGAGGAGTTTGAGCCAGAACAGCTGAATTTAACCAGCCAGCTATAAAATCAGAAAAACCAAGAAAAGGAGAGCTTACTCAGCAGTAAATCTCAGAGGCTAAGAACATTCTAGGCCTAGATTAGATTGTACAGAGACTAGAAGCTGCCAGGACTAGGCCTAGTTTAGCAGAAGGAGGCAGTAAGCCTCAGAGACAAGAACTGAAACAGGTGAATGAAAGTTTCATTTACAAACAGCAATAGAAGTTATTATCTTTGTGTTTAATGATCCTACCCTGTGAAGCATCATCAGTTAGCAACAGCATTATATTGTAGATTATCAGGGCACATTACTGGATAGTTGTTGACCATACTGGCCTAGATCAGGATAATTTCATGTGATGACCTAGAAAAAGATAAAATTAAAAAAATAAAATGTTTTCTGGGAGTAAGTGCCACTTTTAGACTGCAAGAACATTGCAAAATCATAATTCAAAATATAAGAACATGGACACGGATATAAATGAACAATAGATACAACATATCTTCAGAAAGATCTTAGGTGACATTCAGTGAGACCAACTAGATAATTCTACAAAGAAGGGCTTTAAAATAATCTTCATTTCTCTCTACTTAATATGTAAATAAGATTCCTTTTGTATGTTAATATAAAGTATAATAATTTATCAAACAATTACTACTTTAGAGTGATGGCATTTTTACCTATATAAACGATCTATAGTCAGGTATATTAACATTAACATCTCCTTGATGTTAGTTACATGTTTATTATCATCATAAAAAATACATTTATAATGAAATATCATAGTACAGTGTATAGTCATTTTGATGTGTTTGGTACATTCTGCTTAAAATGGTAGCTTGTTTGGGACATCTTATTAAGATCCCCATTTTGTGCCAGCCATTTTATCTCATCAACTAAAATATTTACTTCAATAACAACCAAATTTTGCATTAAATATTATTCTGATGATAAATATGACATAATCTTTGATATGTTTTCTCTAAATATGAATCTAGTTTAAGTGATTGTTAATAAGCCTGAGATAATGCAGATTTTTGGTATAATTTATAGATTCGATGTATATTTTGTTCATGAAATGATTTGGGGAATAATTTGAATTCTGTGTACAATTTCTACCAAGTAGCTTCCTATGAAAGATGAATTCCTATGAGGTAGCTACATAATGAATACTTGGAACTTGTGTGAGCCTGTAAATGAGAAGCTTTTCTGGCCTAGCTGCCTCCTGAGGACTCATTAAGACAGTGAACATGGTTTTGAGAACAACCCAAATATATGCAGAACACACTAGTAATGCTATAACGAAGTCCCATCACAAATACAAAATTTTTGAGCTTGGAAATAGAACTTGAACATACACTTTAGGACCATGGTCATTTACATTGGACTTCCCGTTCGTTTTGCTTGATGGGGTTTAGTTAACTGATCTCCTACGTTGGCCCCTAATGAGGTGTACAACATTAGACCCACAACAGGGCTTGCTAATTACGGAGAAATTTATTGATATATATCTAAGTAAAAAATTATTCCATTTAAAATCTTCTCAAAATCCAAGTAGTGTGGATTTAGGCAGGGGTTCCCTTTAACTTTATAGAGGACCTAAAACCCTGGCTCAGATGTAGCCCATAGACTCAGTATCCAAGTGGGTTCCCTAGTAAGAGGAGCAGGGGCTTTGTCTGGCATGAACTCAGTGGCTGGATCTTTGATCACCTCCCCCTGAGCCAGGCCACAGAGGAAGACAATGCAAACAGTCCTGATGAGGCCTGACAGGCTAGGGTCAGATAGAAGTGGAGGAGGACCTCCCATATCAGTGGATTAGGGGAAAGGCATAGTGTAAGAAGAGGGAAGGAGGGTGAGATTGGGAGGCAAGAAGGAGGGGGCCACAGCCTGAATACAAATTTAATAAATTATAATAAATGATAATAATAAAAAGAGAAAACCCTTTCTAAATATGATAAAGAAATATCAATTATCACAAATATTTCAGAAACAATTAATCTTCATACATAAGCAAAATCTCTAAGTAGAAACATTCAAATTGAAGTAGAAATTCTCAATATTTTTCTTAATCAAAATGATATTTAATAGTCAAAATCTAGTTAACTCAGGAAAAGGTCTCTCTTTTGAATGAGAAATCTGAATCTTAATAGTAGACTCTAAATCATAATATCAGACTATCACTGAAGAGGTTGATATTAACAGTGGCTTATATTGCTATCTACAGAATTTATATGATAATGTATTTGGAATATCCTTGTATTCTCAAGGGCAGAAATCTGTACTTTCATTTACCTCAAATAAAATCATTAAATGTGCTATCTACAAGCATTGAACAAACATAGGAATGAACACTAAAGTGTGTAAAAATTATATGTACTTTACTAAATGTGCTTATATAGCCATTAACTTATATTCAATAATATATACCTATTTAAGCATTTTATTTCATAAATCAAAGATCTCAGATTTTTCTCTGAAAGCAGAGTGTTTATTTGACAAGTGACCCATTATATTTTCCTAGAGAGTAAGTCTCCTTAATGAGTGCAAGTGATTATTTAATAATTACCAGTTTAAGATAGAAAAATATTAAAGTGTTTAAAAAGTAAGGAGATGCTTGCTAACATACTATAATTAGTTGTAGCTCCAATGAAATAAATAGAGATATTATTATAGATAATAACTGTGGGTAACCAAAAGAAATAAAGGTTTTCTTCCTTTTGTTTTTGTTTTCTGTTTGTTTTGTTTCATGTCAAGAAGCATTGTACAAAAGAATAATATAAATAATAAAATATTTTGAAAATATGTATCTCAATAACTGACTTAACAAATATGAACATAACAGCAAATAGTTGTGTTTAAAGTGAATAAAAATAATAGAAGAAAACAATAGAAAAAATCAGTAAACAAATGCTTATTCTATGATGAGATAAATTTATTTGACACACCTTTAGTTAGACTTAACAAAAACACATGTATTTTATGAGCAATGTATCACATCAATTTAAATAAGCTAGATGAAATTTAAAATAATCTCAAAAGACAAACTATCAAACTATAGATAGGAAGTGAAAATAAACATTGTAATTGAAGAAAAAGGATTCATCATCAAAAAACTTCACAAATAAAGACCTAGGCTGAGAGGCCATCACTAATAATTTTTCCTTCCTTTAATATTTAAAGGAAGATTCCTCAGATTATTTTATAATTCTGTATTATTCCCAAACCAAGATAAACTGGAAACTATATACCAATATCGTTTCTGAATATATACACAAAATGAGCAAACAAAGTACCTCAAACTCCATCCAGCACTGTGTTCAGGGCTATGGTGTGTAACAGCTCAGTGTAATCTATGAAGTAGATGAAATTGACTTATAGAAAAATACGTTACTCAAAATAAAATACACAAAATATATGGCCATCTCAAAACATAAAACTAAAGACTCTTCTAAAATGCCACTATATTTTTTGTGAATGTATAAAGATATAAAATTAATAATTAGATGTAAACTTCTTCAACCTGATACAGAAAGTACGTGCAGGAAAAACAAGTACAGCTAACATGCTACTTACTGGTAAAACATGCAATATTTTTAGCCAAGGTCTGATGTAAAATGTATGCCCATTCATGACACTTCTAAAATGGATACAGAATAGCTGTAGTTAATGAAAGGAAAGAGGGGAAGGATTCAAACTTTCTGATTTAAAGTTTTACTGTAATTTATAATAGTAAAAACAAAAATAAAGAAAAAACCTAACTAAAACTAAATGAGTCTAGGAGTTATAAATGCTACTGTACATAGAGTAAAATTGCTACTGTTTGAATGCCTTCTGAGACTCAAACATGAAAAGTTAAGGACCAATGTGGCAATATTAATGAGGCAGCTGGAAGAAGTAATTACATTGCAGGATGCATCATCTGATGAAGATGATCCATGCTAGCATAAATGAGATTTGTGGCTAGGCATGGTGGCATGTGATTATAATCCCAGAAACATAAAAGACCATGAAAGGAAAAAAAAATCAGTTTTAAAGACTACTTGGACAAAATAGCAAGTCCAGTATCAGCTAGAACCACTTACCAAGATTATATTCAAAATAAAAATTCTAAAAAGACTGCAGTTTGTTAGAGCTCTTGTCTCTCATAGACAAAGCTCTAAATTCAAAACCCTGTACTGAAAAAACAAAACAAAACAAAAACAAGAACAACAGAACCAATTGAGAGACCATTTAGCAATGAATTACTGGCCTTTCCAACACCTTCAATTGGTGAATGTCACATAAGGTCCACTGGATGATAAGACGAGTTGGAAAAGATAATAGATATTAAAACCACTTATATTAGTAGAATAAACACAAAATAAGATAGCAACTTTAGAAAAATATTAGTTGATTTCTCAAATGTGTCAGTATAATTTTGTCAATAATCGAAGATTTCTACTTTTTGTATTCTCATATGCTATTTTATGGAAGAAAAACAGAAAATGCATATAAACAAATATGAAGAGAAGTATTTTATTGACAAATGACAAAAAGTAAAATAATCTAAATGTCTAGCAATTGATCAGTCAGTAAATAAATTTACTTACCTATACATGAAAAAAAAAAACTATTGTATGTAATGTGTGGAGCATCAGAGATTAAAGTTATAAACCTCCAGTATTAAAAGAAGTTAGACATAGAGGGGACTGTAACACAGAATGCTATCTTTGAGAAATGTTTTTAACAAGGTATAACCACAAGGTGAAAAGGGAAATGGTTGTGTCCAAGTCAAAACAGTAGAAGAGGGTCTGGATATGGCAAGGTAATGAAATGTTTTCTAATTGCATAGTGTGGTTATACTACTTTGTGAATATACTAACTCACTGAAGTGTGTATTTAATTAGACCAGTTTTATGATGTGAAATGTCTAAATCAAATAAAGAGCTGTTTAATAGTTTGGTACTGCCATAGGCTGTCAGCGGTCTTTCATGAGCTTTGATATTGGTGAACTTGATATTCTAACACACAGGATAAAGTAGAGAGCAATGTAATTGAGGCTGGAAATATGAATTAGGGTTAGCTTTTGAAGTATCTTTGCTAATAATGATTAATTCATGCCTTACTCTGCATAAAATTATGATTGTCCAAGTTTTTTAATTGGAAAAGTTACATAAGCAGATCCATATGTTAGATAGAAAACTCAATGGCCTCCAGAACATATTAAAAGCAATGTAGAAACAGTGAGAAGTTTCAAAATGGCAACATAAACATTTTAACTATTTCTTATTCAAATTGAACATTTTAGATAATTGCCATGTAATAGAATTCAGAAAGTCAGCATGGAAGTCCTTAGTTAGGAAAAGGTAACACTGCCTGAAAAGGCGAGGAGCCTTGCTTTGACAAAAGAGACTCAGAGGGAGGGGAGGCATTTGTTTACTTTCTTAAAGACACTGTGACTCAGAATAACCTTAACATTCTTTCATAATTTTCTACATCCAAGCACAAAACTAATGCTGTATAAAATAATTTGATAATTATGTTTAGGATCTGGAATTTAATTAATGTATTAAGTAATTAATTTTATATATACATATATATATTCACCATTAGTGAGGAATTGTGTTAGCTGATCTGTTTATGTATTAGGTTTTGGCTTTACATAACAAGAAATGAGAGGAAATCATGTCATCATATATACATAAGAACATCAGGTAGGGAACATGGATGTATATATACTTAAACATACATAAGCTTATATACACACACAAACAAAATTATTTATAAATTTTTCCTAAAAAGTTTCCAAAAGGGATGTAAATATCAATACATATTTTTCAAAGTGATAATATCCTTAGTCAGCAAGGAAATGCAAACTATCTTACCTCCATTAAAATAATTAACATCAGGAGAAGAGGGAAGGAGTGAGACTGGGAGATGAAGGAGAGGGCCACAGCCAGGATACAAATTGAAAGAAATTGTAATTAATGATAATAATAAAAAATAATTAACGTCAAGGGGGAATTGAGAAGAAATAATGGTGAAGACATGGAGGAGGAAGAATGCTTATTCATTACTAGTGAAATGTGAATAGACACGGTTAAACGGAAGAAGGCATGAAGATTTCTTAAAAACTAAACACAGGTACCATATGATCCAGCTTTTCTGCTCTTGAGTATATACTCAAAGGACCCCACAGTCTTTCATTAAAGATGTTTCAATATTTGTATTTACTCTATATGTTTCACAACTAGAAATTGAGCCAGGCTACATGTTCACTGACACATTATTGAATAGATAAAATGTGACATATAAATAAACACACTAAAATTTTATTCATCCATAAGAAAATATAAATCATGAAACCTTCAGAAAAAAAAAAAACTGGAAAGACTAAAAATCATATGTTAAATGGGTCCCTTGGGAATTCCCAAACAACCCAGGCTCTTGCCAAGGATATTGGTTGTTTGCAACAAGTGGATGGTAATGTTCTATTGCGCGAGACAACACCTACACAAGTTACTGGACACAGAGAAGTAGAGCTGGTGCCTTCAGCCATGCGTGCTAGATTCCATGGCACTGCATGCTACCAAAGAAGGTAAACAGCAGAGAGGTACAAATCCTTCCAACTACACTGATGGACATCCTGCAAGATGCAAAAATTGAAACAGCAGTACAAAGTTTACTGGAGTAACCAACTAATATCTGATTGGTTTAAAGGACCTCTCCCAGCGACAGAATCTATTGCCAATATTGCTTTGGTGACCATGAACCTGGGGCTAGATTGGCCAGGGTCCTCAGTAAAACCAATTGTTACTGTTCTGATAAAAGAATATAGCAATAAAAAGTTTCCTAATGACACTTTGCTGTACTCTTCGATCATTGCTTTGCCCAGCCTTAATCAGAAAAACTTCCTCCTGCAGTAGATGAGAATAAATACAGAAAGGAAATACACAGAGAATGAGCTTGAAACATTCAGTCCTAAGTGGAATGTCTCCATTAAGTTTTTGCCCTTCAGGGCTCAGGGAACTTTGTAGAAAAGGAGGCAAAAAGATTGTGAGATCCATATGGGACTGAGGACAACAAGGAAATAAGGCTTCTTTCTAAACAAAGTATGACTAACGTACCTGTGAATTCACATGTCTCACGGCACATGGAGTCTCAATGCTGAGAAGTAGGTACAAACCCTCATGCCTAATCCAACAGCCATCTCCAATTGATAACCACCCAAAAAATGAAGTATTCATTTTCTCTAAGAGTCAGACTTGGGGGTACAAATAACTCTTAAGAAGAGGTCCCCTGCTTGGATGGTTAACATAACATGAACTTAATGGCATATTTGGAGGTTCTTTGCCTCTTAGTGTGTGTCAGGGTATGTGCTTTTGTTATCTATATTTGTGTATTCATTTGCAACTTTACAGGTTCTTTGTATATATTATGGCTTCCAAATGTGTGTGTGTGTGTGTGTGTGTGTGTGTGTGTGTGTGTATTTTTTTGTGGGAGTCCTCTGTATGTTTCTATGCGTATTTTTATAAATACGCTTCTTGCATTTTTCTTTGTCTCTTTTTAATGTTGATTTTATGTCTTTTTTATGCTGATTTTTTCTCTTATTCTGACTTGTTTGTTTTATTTTATTTTATTATTCTTTAGACACCTGTTTGTTTTCTAATGAGAGCCAGAAAAGTTATGGATTTGGGTGGCAAGGAAGGAGGATCTCCAAGAAGTTGAGGTAAGAAAAACTGTAATAACATATTTTATGAAACAATCTTTTATTCTCTTTAAAAAATAGAGAATAAAAAAATCTACAAAGTAAAACGTTTAAAAAATGGGTTAAGCAAAATAAGCTTGAATCAGAAAAACAAAAAAATGTGTATTTTTCTCATATGCAGAGTCAAAATATTCATTTTCCTTTTATACATGTATATGCACATGTATATGCATATGTGTTTGGAGGGAGGAATGAATAAAGGAAAAGATAAGATGCAAGGAGATGTGAGGGGAAAAGAAATAATAGTAATAATAAATACACGAAGAAGATAGTGGAATGCACTTACTATGAAATCAGAAGGGGTAGGACAGTCGGGGCCGACAGCAGAGCAGGAGGCCAACAGGGAGGGAAATGGAGAAGGGTGACTAATATGAAAAGGGAATTAGGAAGATTCCATGAAGAATCCCACTGGTTTGCATCTGAATTTTAAAATAAAAGAAAGAAAAATGTATGGAGATAAATTTCAGGGGTTTCAAATAACAGAGTCCTGAGGTTAGTGCTCTCCTCTGTGAGCGGTAAGAAATGAAATACCTGAAGCCTGACAGATTAACGCTCAGGTTATAGGATTCGTGTACCTACAAACACTGTCCTACACTTACAGGTGATGATGGTGGTGGTGGTGGTGATTATTTGATGATAAGATGAAAGTTTTAAAATTATTGTAATGGTGATACATTGATTAAAATGAACTCGATTGCATGTGATGTCAAGATTCCTATTTTTTATGGGTCTGCCAGGCTGGGAAAGACAAACCCAAACCAGGGTAGAATGGCTGTGATGAGACCTGATAGGCTAGGGTCAGATGGAAGGATAGGAGGACCTCCCCCATCAGTGGACTAGGGGAGGGACATGGGAGGAGAAGGGGAGGGAGTGAGGGCAGGATTGGGAGTGGATAAGAGAGGGACTACAGCTGGGATACAAAGTGAATAAATTGTAATAAGTAAAAATAAATTTAAAAAATTAAAAAAAAATCTGTCAGATGTAGGGTTGGTGAAGATCTTTTCTAGTGTGTAGGCTGTCATTTTGTTCTCTTGATGGAGTCCTTTGCTTTACAGAAGCTTTTCAGTTTCGTGAGGTCCCGTTTATTGATTGTTGATCTTAGAGCCTGTGCTGTTGGTGTTCTGTTCAGGAAGTTGTCACCTGTGCCAATGAGTTCAAGACTCTTCCTCATTTTTTCTTCTAACAGACTTCGTGTCTGGTTTTATGTTAATGTCTTTTTATCCACTTGGACTTGAGTATTGCACAGGGTGATAAATATGGATCTATTTGCATCCAGTTAGACCAGCACCATTTGAAGAAAATCCTTTTTTCATTGTATGGTTTTGGCTTCTTTTTCAAAAATCAGGGGAAGCTGAGGGTGGGGACATGGCACACATTGTGGTTTCCTTGATGGGATTGGCGAGGGTGGCAATCGTGGGGTGTCCCAGGAGGGCGCTCAGTTGCAACTTACAGGCCTGCCAGACGCTGTGCTTCTGCTTCTTAGTTTGGTCTGGACTGTGCCATCTTGGATCCACAATCCCTGTGCTTCTATGATTTTCCTGGTGTGCACCGGTGACCAAGGCTTGGATGCTGGGAATGCTGTCCCAGGAATTCTGATGCTGCTCTCAGGTGAGCTGGAAGGATCCAGTGTCTGGCGGTTAGAGCTGAGGTCCCTGGACCTAGTGCTCTCACACTTGCTGGAGTACATAGAGAGTGCATGAGAACCACAGTTCAAGACTTCTTCGGGACTAGGGAGGTAGCCACTGCGATGCTTGGATCCAATTGGCGACAACTCACAAGATGCCGTTCTAGTCTTGGAAGTCCAAAAATTGATGTGCTGGATCCAGCCAGCAGTCCACTCACCAGTTTCAGAGGCTCCGATTTTTCTGCCCTTCAGATAAGGTACACATTGGTAGCCACCATCATGGAGCTGCTCCACCATTTTCTTCAGAAGATGTCTTAATTTCTCTTAAATATCGAACTTCCACCAGTTTTTCAGTCCCTCTCCTTGGGTTGTTAAATTTCTTACTCCCATGAGACAGCCTTCCTTCTTTACATGTTCTGTTTCCAATTTTACTCTTCCTTGTAATAAACATTCCCACATAGGATCTGACCCATTTATATTACTTAATCTAAAAACTATTTAAATGTGGTACTTCTAAGTATAATCACCTTGTAAAGGGCTGGTGGCTAGAAGTTTAGCATATGTTTAGAAAAACTTATTTCAGCCCAGAACTCCATACTTAGACCATGAAAATAAATAAATAAATAGAGAGATAGATAGATAAATAAATAAATAAATAAATAAATAAATAAATAAATAGCATCACATGGGTTAAGCTCTGTCTTCTGAAATTGATTTATACAAACCAGGAATTTTGTCTCTGGAACTGTCCTAGACTCTGGGATCACTCCCTTCAGAAGTATAAAGCTTCTACATTAGGGCTGTGCAGTTGCTCAGTGGTGGAGTATGTGCTTGGTATATAAAAATCCCTAGGTTTAATCTCTAGCAACACACACACATGTGTACATATGAACATGCACATCAACATACACACCAGCAACACAGCTATTGTATTTGTTGAGTACCAGGTTGGAACACCCTATGTGGTAAGCCTCCTGAGACACCACTGACCTTAGAAACGAAACTTTCCTTTCCTACAGATGACAGATGTTCTGCCCAACGATTTGATTTAAACTGCTGGAGATCCTGATTTGGAGATACCCAGATTACTAAGCCATTAAAGCTGTATGAGGCAATAACCATGTCTTATCATTGCATTGTTTTAAATTGAAAAGATCCAAAGACGCTATCAACACAGTGATAAGGCATACACATACATAGAGACCTTGACATTTGCAGTGGGACAGTACCATAACAAATGCCTAAAGTAAAGAATTTGTAAAAAAATAATAATAATAAAAAATAATAATGACCCTGCGAATAATGTTAGTGGAAACCTGATTTTTTTGTTTTGTTTTTATGAATGTGAAACTGTGTATATTGCTTTGTGTGTGTACACATGTATACACATGTGCACACTGATGCCGGAAGAGGGTGTTAAATCCCCAGGAGCTGGTTTTACAGGTGGCTGTAAGCCAGCCCATTCAGTGCTAGTAACCAAATTTAACCTCTACAAAAATATCAAGTGGTCCTAAACCACAAGCCATCATTTCAGCAACAGAAGCCTGATATCCTTTAAAGTAATTTCAGTATCTTACAAAGCTGTAAGTTTCTTAAAATTTCTTATTAAAAAATGGTAAAATTACCAGAAACTAAGTTAATTTTTTTTTTCATGTAGCAGCAGGAAGTTTAGTGACCTTTGTACTGACACTTCTGTAGAAGTTAGAAAATACATCTAATTAATGGGATAATATAGCTAAGAAAAATTTTAAAAGTTTTCATGTGTTGTATGGTAAATTTGTGGTGCTAATGGCAAAATGAAAATGGGGAAACACAATAAATGGAGACCAAATAAAGACGAGCTAAAAAAAAATAAATAAAGAAGAACTAATGAAGGATAGTCCTGAATTGTTAACTCTCTGCAAGTAAAAAGTGCAAAAGTTAAGAAATAATTAAAAAAAAAATCAGTCCAAAGCATTGCCAGAACAAAAAGATGGCATGAAGATGAAGTGAAAGGTAGGAGAGTAAAAGCATCCGCAAATGACCTAAAAGAGTAAAGACAGTAAGAATGTTGTTTTGGCAGTGGAAAAATGTGTGTCAGAGATTTTTTTCAAGAAAACTTTAGAATTCTTTTAAAGCTAAAGGGCACTGTTCCTTAGTCATTTTTAGCTGGAATGCACAGGAGAGATAGACTTGCTTTGAATTATTATTATTTTTGCTATGACTTGTATCAAAAGTATAACATCAAATAAGATAAAAATCCACACAAAAATGAAAACTGTATATATAAATACATAATATCATCTTCAATTCAAACAAATGCAAAAAGAGGCAAAATAATGACAGGATTCTTCATCATCATGGTCATGACATTGAGGATGCCATTAAGTGAGGAAGGAATAAGAAAAGAAAAACAAGTGCTGTGGCCTCTGGTGGATGGATGGATGTTGATAAAACTACAATTTTGGAAACAAATGGTTCCTTTTATGAAAAGAAAAATCAGAGGTTGAAAATAACACCCTATGGAATGAAAACTAGAATGACAATTTTTCCCCTAGGATTTGAGTCGTCAAGAAGCCTTATCTGAAGGGAAAAAAATCAAGTGATCTATGTACACCTCCTGCATAATCATCTCCTTGCGTAGTCTGCCCTACATATCTTCACCTTCTTACTCACTCTTCCTTCTTCTACCACTCCACTTCCAACACGGAACACGGAATCAATCCTCTCAGATACAAGCTGATGACAATACTTTCATATTTAGGTCATGGACTGTCAGAAAACAAATAATCTCAGCACTATTCTGAGGATAAGAAGAAGCAGAGCTCCAGGGTTAGAGAAAACAATTTTGAGCCTGTGTTGACCTTCCCAACGCTATTCATGAACACAAATTCTACGCATTTGCATTCCCCACATTACAACTACAGCAGAGAGGAGGAATGGGAGCAACTGCTATTTTCATCTACAGCCACTGATAAACGGTAGAATGCAGAACAAATCGGATAATTTTTAAAACTTTAGAATGAGAGAGACATTTTATTTTTTTCCTTGTAACTTTCTCTTTTCCTTTGCAACTCCTAAGAATAAAAGGGTTTAAATCTTATACCTCTTAGGTCTAAAATTCAGCAAACTTAAAATAGAAGATAATAAAAGAATATTACACAAATTTAGGATGCAAAAATTATATGTCATTTTTTTTTTACTGAGAAAAGAGTCTTGTTTAGCCTTTAGAAATATGGTTCTAGCTTTAGTCTAGAAAATATTAATGCAAATTTCATTACTATTGTATCAAGAAATTGACTTTAGAAATATTAGATTGATTAATAGTACAATTTTGTGGAATTATTTTTGTAAAAATTGTCCACTATACTACTTAAAAACATATATATATATATTCACACACACATATATATTACTTTCTCCTTCACTCTAAATTCTAAAACTGAAATTATTTTAAAAATTCTACTTTTAATAATAAATACATCAGAAGAAGAAGAAAACAGGAAACAAGTTAGGAACCTGCCACAGAGGGCCTCTAAAAGGCTCCGCCCTGCAGACTATCGAAGCAGATGCTGAGACTTATGGCCAACTGCTGGGCAGAGTGTAGGGAATCTTATGTAAGAAGTAGGAAATAGAAAGATCTGGAGAGGACAGGAACTCCACAAGGAGAGCAAAAGAACCAGAAAATCTGAGCACAGGGGTCTTTCCAGAGACTCATACTCCAACCAAGTACCATGCATAGAGATAACCTAGAACCTGTGCACAGATGTAGCCCATGGCAGTTCAGTGTCCAAGTGGGTTCCATAGTAATGGGAAGAGGGACTGCCTCTGACATAATCTGATTGGCCTGCTTTTTGATCATTTCCCCCTGAGGGGGGAGCAGCTTTACCAGGCCACAGAAGAAGACAATGCAGCCACTCCTGATGAGATCTGATAGACTAGCATCAGAAGGAAGGAAAGGGGGACCTCCCCTATCAGTGGACTTGAGAGGGGCATGCGTGAAGAAGGGAGAGGGAAGGTGGGATTCGGAGGGGAGGAGGGTGTGTTTTATGGGGGGATACAAAGTGAACAAAGTGTAACTAATAAAAGTTAAAAAATAAATAAAAGAAAAATTAAAATTAAATAAATAAATATTGCAAAAGGTTTTTTTTTTTTTAACATTCGAATCTTTTTCTGAAAAGCAGGTGTGATTATTTCTAGTGTGTTAAACTATTTTAAGGGGAATAAAATGAAAGAAGTTATGAGTCTTTTGCCTAAGACCTTAGTTGGTACATCTTCACCAACTCAAGAAAAGTGTGACCGAACATTTAAAACCCTGGCAACATTAGTGGAGAAAAAAAAGCTTGCTCTAGCAAACTTTTTCAGGAATATTCCAGGAATAGCATGACAATATGAACAACTGTTTCAAATGCCAGCTCATTGGTGCTGTGTTTAACTGGACAAAAGTCCTTGGCTGTACTCTGTAGAAAAATGAAAAGAAGAAGATTTCACCTTAAGGTGAATGTGAATGGCTTGTAGAGGATAGAATAAGAAAAATGAAAGCAAGTTATTCATGTTTAATGAATGGTTCAAACAGAAAGTCATGTTGACCTGGAAAAGGCTCTAAAGTTATCTTGGGAAAAAAGGGACAGACAACCACTCAGGTCACTGACTCATGATGGGGTTGGTAATGGTCAGAATTCTACTACAATTAATTTGATCAACAAGTGCTCAATGAGACTATATTCTATCTCTGGCATTTTCTCTGTGGGTGTTGAGACCAAATGTGTGTTTGTGTGTACATAAGGGTGAGAGTGATAAAGAAAATCAAAGGGACAAATGAAAAAGGGGGTTATAGGCTTTACTATATAAGATCAATTGCAATAAGGTTACTATATAAGATCAATTGCCCTGAAACTCTTTCTAATTAAGTTAAATACCGATGAAATAAAAAATAAAATGTTTGATCACAAGATTATATAAACGTGGAAAGTTCTTGAATATTGTACATCAATAAATACATCAATTAGTAAGATGTGGAGAGGACAGGAACTCCACAAGGAGAGCAACAGAACCAGAAAATCTGAGCACATGGGTCTTTCCAGAGACTCATACTCCAATCAAGTACCATGTATAACCCAGAACCCCTGCATGGATGTAGCCCATGGCAGTTCAGTGTCCAAGTGGGTTCCATAGAAATGGGAATAGGGACTGCCTCTGACATGAACTTATTGGACTGCTCTTTGATCACACCTCCCCCTGAGGGGGAAGCATCCTTACCAGGACACAGAGGAAGACAATGCATCCACTCCTGATGAGATCTGATAGACTAAGATCAGAAGGAAGGAGAGGGGGACCTCCCCTATCAGTGGACTTGGGGAGGAGCATGCGTGAAGAAGGGGGAGGGAAGGTGGGATTAGGAGGGGAGGAGGAAGAGGTTTATGGGGGGATACAAAGCGAATAAAGTGTAATTAATAAAAAATAAAAATTAAAAAATACATCAATTAATGCACACAAATGAAGAAGATGCCAGTGTTGAAAGCACACACACAGGACTTTTGTGATGAGAGTGGAAGTGGTTGTGTAAGTTCATCAAAAGTTCAGTTTGTCAAGAATCTAGGTGAAGGATTAGATAACTTTTGGTTACAGTGAGGTAAAATGATACATGGTGAATGAGGACTTCCTGAACTTTATTCATTATTTATGAAGGAAAAAAACTTCATTATTTATGAAGAAAAAGTTGTACTTATTGAATAAGTACTGTTTACTCTCTGACAGATGCTTTAGCATTTTCTGTTTTATGGAAGCATTTTTAAAAGTAGGGTTTTTTTGTTTTTTTGTTTTTTCCTTTTTTAATTTTTCTATTTGCCGGGATTGGTGACTTGGGGCAGATGAGTAGCCATTCCATTTACAGTTAGGTGTTAACTGTTTATGAGTGGCACAGTCATTAATGCAACTAAGGCAATTCCACTTGTACATTATTGAGAAAAGAGCTTACACCCTTAGGCTGTCTCTTCCTCTTCCAGGAGCTAAGAAGTGTCAACTTTTCCTCAGCTAGCCGTGGGATTGTTTGACCAACTCTCCTCCACATGCTGGGATTTGGTATGCTTCGGCTTGCACTAGTTTTTTGGGTGACTTTACAACTGTTGTGAGTTCATGTATTCAGCTGTTCTGCTATGAACAGAAGACAATATTTTTTATAAATCATCCACAGCCTCCAGCTCTTACTCTCTTTCTCCTTCCTCCTTCAGAAAGATCCCTGAATCTTCAATGGCAGAGGTATATTTGTTTTCTTAGGGCTGAGAATTCTGCAGTCTTATTCTCTGTTCCTTGGGTACCCACATGCCTCTTTATTAATTAACATTTACTGCAAGCAGGAACTTTTCAAATGAGCAAAGAAAATGCATTGATCTATCGACATGATGATGTGATTAGAAGCCAGTTTAAGTATATGTCCATTTATTAACATAATGGTTCTCCCTCAGGTCCTGTGACCTCTCTGGCCACAGGTTCTTGGGCAGATAATAGTTCCAGGCATTGGTTTCCTTTTGAGGAGCAGGATTTAGTGTGATCAGAGAGAAATGTGTTACCCCAATAATGCTTGTGCCACTACTGCACCAATGAGTATTCTAGGGAAGAATTTTATTTTTAACACTAGAGAAAGATATTTACACAATATGAATTTATTTATTTTTCATTCTCACATGTAAATAGTAAATTTGACATATAGGACAATTTAAATGACTCTGGTGACCAACTATTTTAGTTGGTTTTTTTTGTTTGTTTGTTGGTTTGTTTTTCAGTGCTTTGATAAATTCCTGACAAGAGGCAATGTAAAGTAGGAAGAGTTTACTTTGCTGTGTTTACTCTGCTGTAATCTTTAACTTGACACATTACTTAACTGGAAGAGGGCCATGGTAGCCAACAGGGGGGTAGCCTGGCTGGCCATATTGCATCAGCAATCGAGTAGTTGAGAGACAAAAGAGATTGGGGACTGGATATGAAACCCTCCAGTGACCCACTTTCTCTGGCAAATTACTTCCATCTAAAAGAGCACCACCATCGAGGTGGAATGATCAAACTTATGAGTATCAAGGGACATTTTAAACTCAAACCACAAGATGTAAATATTCATACCTTCGGGTTATATGTATTCTAGTATTAGGCAGAATCATGCTTCCAAAGGGACAATACTTATTTAAAATTTACAGGGGAAAAAAAACGTAAAAAATCATTGGGGCTATGATATGGGGCAAATCATGGGGGCTGTTGTTCCCCTGACGTTGTCATGCTTCTGCGTTGTAGGAAACTGTGCAACCTATGCTGTCAATTTTCACAATACGTCTTACATGGTATCAGATATTATCACAACCATCAAATGAGGGGGCACTGAAATAGCTTAGCAGGTAAAGGCAGTGGCATGGCAACCAAGGCCTCTGAACTGAGTTTTCTCTCTAGGACCCACATACTTACAAGACAAACAGAAAAGTGACTCTCAGAAAATGTCCTCTGACTTTCAAATGCACGCACAGTAGAGCATGTACTTATATAAACACACACACACACACACACACAAACAAACACACACTGTTGTAAGAATTAAAACAAATACAAAACAAAAAACAAAAACAGAATTCACTTTTGTTTTCTGTATGTCCTTCAGGGAACCACAGACTGACATTGGTCACCATTTCTAAAATGTGACATAGTAAAGGCAGAGGATTTTCAGGAAGTCTAGGTCAAATGTCAAGTCTAGAACTACATTATCAGCACTAGTGAATTGTCCCATTTAGACCATTGGATAACATAATACACTTTTTTGGTAGCTACAACATTAGCCAAATAGTCTTAGAACAAGTAAATCTGACAAAGAGATAAAAGGCATAGAAGAGATTTGCTATTATGTTCTTTTTTTATGTTTCTCCATCAGATTTTATTAGACATGCTGCTCTGGTTGTTTCAACAGGAATTACTTTTATTTGCATTCAAACTAATATCACTTTAAATGTGGAAGTATGTGCTTTCTATATTTGCATTTCATCATCTATTTTATGGCTGAAAATGTATGTTTCAGACAGTACACTGTCTTGCGACTGAGCATATGGTCCCAGGAGCATGCAAAGAGGACTAGTTGACAGGGGAACATAGCATTTATGATTGCTTAGAAGGTTGCCTAGGCTCTTCCCAAAGCATAGAAATGATATAATGTGAGTTATATAGACAGAAAAAAACACACAGAGAGGGAAAACTCAATTTAGTGAACTAACATAAATTTAAAATACATTGCTTACATTGACTCTTTCTAAAACTCACAATCAAATTTCAAATTTTTCCCTTAATAATTTCTGACACTTGAAGTCTGAATTTTTTCTTTTATTAAAAGTAGATATTCTTCTTACATAATATATCCTGATTAGAATTTCTCCTTTCTCTACTTCTCAACCTCTCCTCCAATTAAAAAAAAATCTTTTAAAGGATAGTAATATAATACAATATAATAATATAATATAATATGAAATAAACCAAAATGAAGACATTGAAATTGGACAAACCAAATAAACAGAAGACAAGAAGCCAAACTGAAGAAACAAGATACAGTGGTCAACTCCTCCACACACTCAGAAATCCCATACAGAAGCCATGTACACAAAGAGTATGGAACAGAACTGTGCAGACTCTGTGCTTGCTGTACCAGTCTCTGTCAGCTCATATGTGCTTTGCTAATGTTGAATTAGAAGGCCTTGTGTCTCTGGATGATCTGTGAAAATGGCCATCCTACAAAAAACAATCCACGGATTCAATGCAGTTCCATTAAAATACAAACACAATTCTTTACAGACCTTGAAGGATCAGCTCTCAACTTCACATGGAAAAACAAAACACTCAGAATATCTAAAACCATCCTGTACAATAAAAGAACTTCTGGAGATATCTCCAACCCTGTTCTCAAGTTGTACTGTACAGCAACAGCAAAAAAAAATTGCTTGATACTAGCTTACAAACAGACTGGTAGATCAATAGAATCGAATCAAAGATCCAGAAATAAACCCACATGCCAATGGATATATATATATATATTTTTTTTGGACAAAGAAGCAAAAATCATACAAGAGAAAAAAATATAGTAAATGGTGCTGTTCTGACTGGATGCCTATATGAAGAAAAATGCAAATAGATACATATTTATCACCCTGCACAAAATTAAAGTCCAAGTGGATCAAAGACCTGTCATAAAACTAGAGAGACTAAATCTGTTAAAAGAAAAAGTGGGGAAGAGCCTTGAACTCTTTGGCACAGGTGACAACTTCCTGAACAGAACACCAAGAACTCAGGCTCTAAGATCAACAACCAATAAATGGGACCTCATAAAACTGAAAAGTTTCTGTTAAGCAAAGGACACTGTCAACAGAACAAAATGACACCTTACATACAGGGAAAAGACCTTCACCAACCCTACATTTGACAGAGGGCTGATATCCAGAATATACAAAGAAGCAAAGTGTGCACGCACACACACACCACACACACACACACACACACACACACACACACACACGAGCCAAAGCAATCTACATGTTCAATGAGATTGCAATAAGAATTTCAACCCAATTTGCCCAATTTGTCATAGAACATAAAAGAACAATTTTCAGCTTGTATCACCACTCACAATTTCAAGTTTCAAGTTATAGTAATAAAAATATTATGGGATTACCACAAAATAGACACCTTGATTGATATAATCACATACAAGACCCAGAAGAGATTTTGCACCTGTGGACACTTAAAGTTTCTTAAAGAAACCAGAAATACACACTAGTAAAAGACAGTGTCTTCCATAAACGATGCTGGTCAAACTGGACACTTGCATGTAGAAAAATGCAAATAGATCCTTAGCCATCACCCTGCAGAAAACTGAATTCCAATTGGATCAAAAATCTTTTGGGTGTTTTAAAACTGTATGATATCTATTAAAAGAGTTGTTCACAATAGCAATTACTTGCATTCTTAAGAATCACATAGATATCTTCTATATAACCATTTTAGTTTGTTTTCAGACATAGGCAAATTTCTTGACATGTGAAATTTGAAAGACAACATAATAGCATTTCATAAAATAAAGTTACTATAAAATTTATAAATAAACACAAGTTTAGGAGGAAAATTAAGTAAATAATTTTTAAAAAAGAAATTCATTTAGTTTTATATCTCCAGTGGACAGACAACTAAGTAATTAATTCATTGGTGCAGGTATCTTTTATCTATTGATAACCTTAGAACTAGAAAAATCAGTGTTGAATAAATGATCAAACTACTCTGAGTTTTTACAAAATATTTAAAATTTATACATCTCACTCCAGACCATTGTTAATGTTATATTGTAGAACATAGACAACTTTCAGAGGATGTATTGAAAAACATTTAAAATGTCAATAAAGTTATAGTAATAAGGAATTTATATTATTAATATAAGAATAGAAAAATCTGTATTATTGGAGCATAATACTTAATCGATCCAGGCATGCACTGTCAAATGATATCCAGCAAAAAATAAAATAAAGTGAAATTCAATTTTGACTATACTGAAATCTATATGTTTTAAATAACTTCTCTTCTAGAGGGTGTTAGACATGTTTGATCAGACTTTCAGAAGCCAAGATGTGTTTTGAGAGGCATTGTTTTGAAATCGGACTACTAATTCATTTTATAATAGCCATCGAATGCTCTGTATTCTGAAGGGTCCTGCATTTGTTATTATAAAGAGTTTCATCTGGAATGCTAGACTTTAGTAATGCAGCTGTGGAGTAGGTCAGTAAATGCTGACGGCTTTAGCTTAATGGCTGCTGCTGTGCAAACCATGAGGGCGACCGTCACTTACAGCCTGTGACTTCTGCACTACGGGGCAGGTTTCTGGGGCTTGCTGACTAGTAAAGGGTATTGACAAACAATTCAGGAAAAGAACACATCTCAAGGGCAAAGGTTGCCTGGGGTTCTCCTCTGCATTCATACGTGCATTTAACCACACAGGTAGCACACACACATGCACACACAGTGTTGATTGATTTTTATAAAGGTAGCAATCTTTCCAATGACAAATTAAAGACAACTGTATTCAGGAGACAGTGAGGAATCTGGTGCTTTTCTCTTAGATGCCCATATGGATATTGTGGGTGGTCAGTAGTCAATTCAGCATTAGGGAACTCAGCGAAGAAGAGGGAGGGGGAAGGAGCTGGGAGGAGACGAGGGAGGGGGCTGCAGCAGGGATACAAAGTGAATAAACTGTAATAAATAAGTATATAAATAAAATTAAATAAAAAAATTACTTGAAAGAAAAAAAAACCCTTCCTCTTAGACTATCACTAAAATACAAGACTGATTTTCAGTTTTATGTATATGTAATCTATTCCATTACCATGCACTGCATAACATATAGCTTTAAAATTTATCTCAATATGTTAAAAATGGGTTCAAGTCAGTTTCTATTATGGAATACTGTTTTATAAATTTGTCATATACTTAAGATAAAATTTTACTCAAAAATATAAATGTACTGTATTATAATATTTATCTTATAAGTAAACATTTTGAAATATCTGTGTGCATACAATTTTTAATATTCTACGTACAGTGACATTATTATATTCTTTATGCATTTAACAGCTTACGTAACCTGTTTTATGAAGCTCTAAGACAATTATTTACTTAAAAGTGAAAGACTATTTTCTCAACATGCATTAAGATTTTACCTATCTATATTTTAAGCATTTTTAACATTAAATCATTTTTCTTCTGTACCATGCTTTAAAAATAATTCATTGTTTTTTATTTTTTAATTTATTCACTTTGTATGGCAGCTTTAGTCCCCTCTTTCACCTCCTCCCAATCTCACCCTCTCTCCCTCATCTTCTCCCATACCTCTTCCCCTGTCCACTGATAGGGGAGGTCCTCCTCCCCTTCCATCTGATCCTAGCCTTTAGGTGTCATCTGTCTGCACTGTCTTTCTCTGTGGCCTGGTAAGGCTGCTCTCCACTCAGGGAGAGGTGATCAGAGAGCCTTCCAGTGAGTTCATGTGAGAGACAGTCCTGTGCCCCTGACTAGTTAACCCACTTGGAGACTGAGCTGCCCTGGGCTGCATCTGAGCAGGGAGTCTAGGTCTTTCCCATAAAGGATGTGATACTGATGATTTCATTGTAGAGCTAAATAGGTGATGTCATCAAGAGATAAGGGTGATATTACAGAAGTCTCCAGTTCTTCTGTATTAACGTGGATTGCAGATTGCACGTGTTGCTTTGAGAAGAAGGAAATTAGATGTAGGGGAGTTGCTTTGTAATGATTTTTGGAAGTTATTTCATCATTTGTTTTAGAGAATCAAGATTCTACATTCCTTTTGGAGTGTTGAGGCAAAACTCAGAGATTCCATGCACACTCCACACGACAAGTGGAAGGCGCTTCCCCGAAGTGTCAGGCAGAAAGCCATGGGCTCATGCAAGTGTCAAAGAGGAAAAGCAATGCTGGTCTGCAGATTGACAGGAGCTGCTAGGAGCACATGAGTTTTGGAGAAAAACGGAACCACAAACCTACTCAGGTTCTATGTAAAGAAGCCATTTGATAAGACACATAAAAGTCATGGAATATGAAGTTTTTCATCCTTTTGAGATATTCTACATATGAATCTGTGGTTCTTGTCAGTTATCATACTTTTCTCAAAGACAGCTTGAGGGATCAACAAATGTCATAACAAAGCAGCATTTTCTGAAATGATGGTATCACTGAAAATGGAAAATGACAGACTATGTGAAATTCCAAGAATACTCCTGTGGGTAACTATCTGCAAAATTCACTACCATGTACACACACAACCAAATACATACACACACAGAGTCTCACAAACACATACACACACACATACACACACCTCACATATTTGACTTATCAGTTCACAGTCTATTAGTAATATTAGGATTTTAGAAATTAAATTTCTCTTTATTGCTATTAATGTTTATTAAATAATAAAGTTGTATATAATTGTAAGGAGACACATTAACCAAAATTATTTGACCTTGTATGCTATCATAACCATATAATTAATTTGGAAGTATATTTATAGTTCCTTGAAATTTTGTCATAGATTTGACTGAATCAGAGCTTCTAGAAAATATCATTTCTTTTCTTTTTGTTTGTTTTTTGAGACAGTGTTTCTCTGTATAGCCTTGGACATCCTGGACTTGCTTTGTAGACCAGGCTGGCCTTGAACTCACAGTGATCTGCTTGTCTATCTAAGTGAGTGATGGGATTAAAGGTGTGGGCCACTGTACTTGGCTTTCCATATCCTTTTTCTTTTCTCTCTGAATATTTGCCTACGAACTGTATACATACTAATTTATTAATATAAGGTGCTGTGTGTTCATTTATACACAGAGAAATACATACATTGAGAGATAGAAACCTAGAGCCTGTCCTTGATAAATGTTTTTTTTTTTTTCTGAAACGCATAGTTGATCATAGAGTCTGCAAAAGAATTTTGAAGTTGTACTTTGTTTTCATTTACATGTATGCATATTTGTCTCTCTGTGAGTGTGCACATGCCGATGCTCACAGAGGCCATTGGGTCACCTTAAGCTGGAGTGGTAGACATAGGTGAGTGAACTCATATGGAGCTCACAACTCACTCTGGCTCTCGGGAAAAGCAACAAGCACTCTTAACTGCTGACTCATTTCAACAGCCTCCATCACAATTTTAATTCTGAGTGACATTTTAATATGAGCAAGAACCATAGCTAAAACCTACTTACAAAAAACCTCCTATTTTGTGTCATGAACTAACATTTATTAGTGTTCCTTGGCTAATACTGGAAAGAGAAGAACCATGAACACTCTTAAATATATAGGCAGGTGCATATAAATGCTTGTGAGAGATAGTAACAGATCTGGAAACATTTTTAAAATAAAGGAGCGCTGTTTATTTTGTTTTTGGTTTTGGTTTTGTTTTTTTTTTATCAACAGAGTTTTTCAAGTGTTGATACAAATTTTATGAAATGCCATGCTTGAAAATTCATTGCTTTAATTTGAATCATTTTTTTCTGGGGCTTGCAATTAACATGAAATCATCTTCTTAGGCCAATATCTGAAGCCATTTATCATTTCAGCCTTCCTTGACATGTCAGATATATATATATATATATATATATATATATATTTTTTTTTTTTTTTTTTCTAAAAAGTAAAATCCAGTTATGAGGAAGTGGAAACCTAGGGTCAAGTGAGGTTTTCTTGAGAGGAGTTATAGCCAAGGTACTATTAAAAACTTCATAATTTCCCAAAATGTTACTTTAATTCTGGCTTCAGTTAGAGAGAATATGCTCATATGAAGTGCCTGTTACTTCTAAGATTTGTTTAGGAATTGCCCCATTAAAGGAAACCTGAAACGACCACCATGTCAAGCTAACAGAAAATTTACAAAGCTTATACAATCCAGCATTAAGATATATGACATTTGTTATTCTATAGAAGGCGTTTGACAATAAAATATTTTAACTTCTTCTAGATAACCCCCCCCCATTGCAATTGGCTGCAAGCCCTAAAAGAGCTATCAGAAAAAATCCTGCTAATGAGCGGATCCTGGAAACACATGCTTAAAGAATGGTGCAGTACTCTATTATAGATTGTCTTGAAGAATCAGCAAAGTGGGACAAGTTAGAAAGCTTGTCATTACCTTGGCAGTGTTTTGTCAAAGGATATGCTTATCAACTGAGAACTAGCTGGCATGCCTTGTGTTAAAATCCCAGAGATATGAGTAACAGGGGCACCAAGAGAATGCTTACATTTTGATCAAAAATTGTACCACATTTTCATTTACAAATGCCAGAATATCACAAGATCAGATTAGTAGTCTCCAAAAGGCAGGCTTACTATTAGAGAAATAGGTGATACACATTTTCTTCAGGGTCAGCCACCCCTATAGATTCCCAAATCTTCCTGAAGAGTCAGAATATCTATGTAATGAAGTTAATGTCGGTATTCTTAATGTTACCAAGCCTGACATTTAGTTTATATTTCCCTCATATAGAATTCATTGGATAGCTTCTTATATAGATTTACTGGAGGTAAATGCATTCTTTATAGACTGGAAGGATAGCAAATCGAAGCAACATGCCATAAAACATGACTCACCCTTACGAAGTCATGCAACAAAGCCCTCACTCCTTTATCATCTCAAGAGCATGTTTTCACCTGCAGCAGCTGCTGTGGAGCAGCTCTGAGCCATTGTTCCTCCAAATGAAATGAAGTCTTGCTTCAGTTTTTCATCAGGGCCCAGGAGACTGGTGGGACATTTGGGAATATATCTCATACTCTTCCTAACTTCATAAGCACTTTAAGATGTTGTTTTGGAATCCTAAGATTTCATAAGATGTTTTTAAAGTGAAGGGCACAATGCTACCATTTTGCTAGGTTCGTATCTTCCCAAAATGTCATAGCTGGAAGTTTACTACTTACAATACTTTGGGGTAGACCTTAATTGTCTCCTTTCTAATATACCAGACTTTGAATCCCCAGCAAGAAATTGCTATAATATTCTCAGCTAGAGATAAGCACCATCCTTTCAAAACCTCACTTTCATATGTACATCTGCTTCAGCATGGCAGCCATGGGGTACTTCAGCTAATACAGGATAGTCAGCATGCGCATGGTACATTCTGTCTATATATGAACACCTGCAATGTCTCCATAGACCATGGGGCTATCCCAATTGCATGGTAAGCATACTTTGTGAGCCAAAATATAATCCTTATCAAATATTAATATGCACAATGATACTATGTTGGCAACACATTCCCTGCCCAATTGGGAGTTATAATTCATATCCTGTTAAGTCATCATCTGGATCTTCTGAGAAATCACCAACAAATGTGCTTATCCCCAAACCTTACAAATGTGATCCATATTTCTTTAAAAATTAAGATTTTCTTCAAATTTGTTGCCCGACAAAAATAAATGAAATCAGAGGAAAATAGGTATAGGTATAAGTAAGTAGATTAATTTAATGTAGTGCTGGTTATGTGATTGTTCACACAGAGATTTTTTTTTAAATCAGTGAGCAAGGCATTTCTGCTAGTTGCACCATTTGTATCAATACCATATTGCTTCTCTCAAGTGCATTTTGTGATAACAGCATGAAATGCATTTCATTAGGTTAAAGTGTTCTGGCATTAATGTAATGGCTGATGGCATCTCTAATTTGAGAGGCCTGCAGAGTTAGTTTTATGGGGGCATTTTCTTAGCAACAAAAACAGAGTTAGAGACTATCTGTGGGATATGATTTCTCCTCAGGCAAAAATTCATTCCTCTGGCCCAAGACTCTTTATAGACTATAGAAGTTTTAAGCAAACTATTGTGCCCTTAACACTTCTTCCCAGAAAACAACTTTATTTTGTCTCTAGTTTAAAAAAAAAAACCTTCCAAATTTTTGTACTATGTAAATTAATAATGAAATAGAGGATGTTAAGGAACAAATGTATCTGGAGGATATTTTGTGTAAATTAAGTGGATGCCTCAATTAAAAAAACATTTTTTTTTGTTTTTAACATTTATAAGAATGAAGTAAATGAGCATCATCGTGAATTTACCTATAGTGCTCCTAAAATTATAACTAGTCATCGTAACTAATATTCGCTGTGAGTAACAATTTCAAACTTCTGTGCTAAACACAGTGGGTATTCTAGAGGCCACACATAGTCAGGTGCTCAGGACACAGTGGGTATTCTAGAGGCCACACATAGTCAGGTGCTCAGGACACAGT
>REGO01000048.1:819051-941652 GCA_010120015.1 Rhombomys opimus
CTCAGGACACAGTGGGTATTCTAGAGGCCACACATAGTCAGGTGCTCAGGACACAGTGGGTATTCTAGAGGCCACACATAGTCAGGTGCTCAGGAAAGTTTGTGAGAGTGATGTTGATGGCCTAAAGCACCAGTTCATTTCTGTATGGTGCCTTTTCTGTTTCCCTGAGAAGTTTCTAAAGATGGAGATACTACTTTTATAAAGTCCACATTCAATGTAATATTGTTCTGTCATTATATTTTATTTTCCAACTGTTTAAGATTATCTCCTAGCAACTTATTCATTTCTAACAAGAAATAGAAAGAAAGTGGATGTGGATGGAAGGGAAAATGATGGGAAGGAACTGGAAAGAGGAGAGGGAGGGTATAATCAAGATATATTAAATGAGAAAAGAATGTATTTTCAATAAAACAAAATAATCTAAACAAAAACTGCATAATAGTAGCTCATATTCACACTCTGTCTTAAGGAATGTTGAACTTCATGGCTATAAACTACTTTGTTCTTTGTTTCAAAACAAAAGATAAAACATAAAAGATAAAAAACATTCAATTGTTTAAATATTACTTTCTTTTTGATAGAAAATAGAAAAGCTCTGGTATTGAATTTCTCAAAAAATATTTTGAGTAACAATTATTATTGAGCATTTAATATATATAAGGTTAACCTATGCTTGCTAAGGGCTATAGGCCAAAGTCAATCATCATCCTTGTTTTGAAAGACCTACTGAGTGATTTTTATAAAGGATGTATTCAATAAAACTGACAGTAGCAAATATAATTGTAAAAATTAAATAATAATATGGCTAAAGTTGGTTCTGAATGTTCAGAAATTAGAAATGACTGAACCTCTTGTATTTTCTTATAAAATGCTAAATGTTTTAACAGATTAGGCAAAGTTGAAATTCCATGTATCTACTCCTACATATAAGATTACAGAGATGGAAATATCTCTAACAGTTCTTATCACGGCGTCTTTATATTTAAAACGTGGATACTTATTTCTCATCACAGAAGGTAAATTTATGCTTCATAAATACAAGTGAATAAATACTGAATATATAATAATGCAAACATACCTTTCTTCACTTTATTGGTGCAAAGCTTCAGAGAACTGAAAAAGTATGTTCTGAGAGGCAAATATTGCAAATGGAGTCTGAGTGTCATTGTTTACTGCCTGTATCTTTGTAGGTACAAATTATTTTAGTTTTGGTTTTGTCATTTGGAAAAACAAGGTAGAAATAATCCTGTGAGTTGTGAGGAGAACAAAGGAAGCACAAGACAAGTCTAAGAAAATGCAAAGCAAACAAAAAACAATACATACAAACAAACAAAAACAAATGAATCAAAAAGATACTTGACTTTGTTATATTCCTGATGCCTGATATTTACAGTTCATTCACCTATGTGTCATCAGTTCTTCATGTAGGAGTGAAGCAATTCGGAAACATTTGCTGTCTGCTTTCCGTGTGTCATACATTGCTCAGGAGTTAAAAGGACAATTTATCTCTTCTACCACAAGATTCCCTGCACTCTGCCCAAAAACTGGCAATGGGTCTCAGTATCTGCATAGATAAGATGCAGGAAAGAGTCTTTCAGAGGCCTCCTGTGGAAAGCTCCTGTACTGTTCCTTGTTTTCTCCGCTTCCGATGTCTATCCTGTTTGCCCTTCTGAATGAGGATTAAACATCTTCCTCCTTGTTGTTTAGATTCTCCAGGACTATATATTTTAGTATGTTTTTCCTGATCACCTCCCCTGACAGGGTAGTCTTACTAAGCCACAAAGATAGAGGATCCGTACAGTCCTGATGAGACCTGATAAGTTAGGGTCAGATGGTAGAGGAGGAAGACCTCCTCTGTCAGTGGATTAGGAGATGGGAATAAGGGGTATGAAGAAGGAGGGAAGGTGGGACACGGAGTGGATGGGAGAGGGGTGAGAGCTGGATACAAAGTGAATAAATTGTCATACTACTACTACTACTACTAATATTTTTAAAGAGTTAAAAGGAAAGGTAAACCAGACAAGTTCCTTCCCTTAAGAAACCCTTTATTTTTATTTTTATATTAATTACAGTTTATTTGCTTTGTATCCCAGTTGTAATCCCTCCCCTCATTCTCTCCCAATTCCAGTTTTCCTCTGTCATCTCCTCCCAATCCCCTCTCCAAGTCCACTGATAGTGGAGATCCTCCTCACCTTCCATCTGACCCTAGCCTATCAGGTCTCATCAGGACTGGCTGCATCATCTTCCTCTGTGGCCTGACAAAGCTACTTCCACTCAGGGGGGATCATCAAAGAGCCAGCCACTGAGTTCATGTCAGACACATTCCCTGTTCCCCTGACTAGGGTACCCACTTGGATACTGAGCTGTAATGAGCTACATCTGTGCAGGGGTTCTAGGTTATCTTCATGCATGGCCCTTGATTGGAGTATCAGTCTCAGAAAAGACCCCTGTACTCATATTTTTTGCTTCTGTTGCTCTCCTTGTGGAGCTCCCGTCCCCTCCCCTTTCCTTCATAAGATTCCCTGCACTCTGCCCAAAGTTTGCTTATGAGCCTTAGCATCTGCTTTAATATACTGCTGAGTAGAGTCTTTCAGAGGCCCTCTCTGATAGGGTGCTGTTCTGTTTCTTGTTTTTTCCCTCTTCTGATTTCCATCCCATTTGCCTTCAAGTGCATCAAAGACCTCAACATAAAGCCAGACACACTAAATCTGTTGGAAGAAAAAATGGGGAAGAGCCTTGATCTCACAAGCACAGAAGACAACTTCCTGAACAGAGTACCAAGAGCTCAGGCTCTAAGATCAACAATCAATAAATGGGACCTCATGAAACTGAAAACCTTCTGTAAAGCAAAGGACTCTGTCCAAAATGACACCCTACACACTGGGGAAGAATCTTCACCAACCCTATATCTGACAGAGAGCTAATGTCCAGAATATACAAAGAACTGAAGAAATTGAACAGCAAAAATCAAGAAACTCTTATTCTGAAGGAAGCCTACCTTTCAGGCCTGAGTTTGTCCTGTTGTTCTAGAAGGTTCTTTTGCTTTCCATGTTGGTTATGCAAAATTAGTTTTGGATATGTTTCTTTAATCAGTTCCAGTTATCCAGAATATCATCCAGAAACATGATGAGAATGTGAGAGTGCCCACTCGTTGCAATGCCTGCAACTGAGATGCAAGTTTTTCAAGTCTATGGATCTCAGCTTTGTACCCCAGAAATTGGCACATCTACACCAGTAAGCAATATGAGCCCAAGAAAGGTAAAAATCAATGTCAGTATACACCCCAGTGACTTAAAACAACCTGTTAAACTTAAGGTAAGTTTTACTAAACCTACCAGGTTAAAAAAAATGAGAAAATCATTGTTTTAAGAGAAATAGAAGTCAGGATAGTTCATGAGTTCTCAGAACAGAATTTAACTTCATTTGAAACACAGAGCCAAAATGTATCCAGCTAGGCAAAGGTTAACAGACACCAATGTTCTTTATTAGCCAGCTTCTCTGTTGGTGCCAAACTGAGTCTTAGTCAATGGATCCTTAGTCTTAGTAAGCTTTAGGATTAATTTTCATTACTACTCATAAATAATTACCCCAAATGAAGCTAACCAAATAATTGCCCTAATATTTTGTGTAAGTGTGTTCCTAACGAAATATTGATAAAAATAATTGTTTTTTTTCTTCCTTTTGCCTAACAAAATACAGATATGGTAAGGTTGGTATCATATTACTCACATTACAATAATTTCCTGTTCATGAAATATATCAGAGACAGCTTGCAGACTAATAAGTTACCACATGCATTACTTATTTTCTACATTTAATCGTGTATTTGTCAAGAACAACTTTCTAAAATTCATTTTCAGTAACTGAATTTTTCTTGTTGAGAAAAAATCCAATAAGCCCCATAGCTATTTATCATTTAGTTTTCTATATTTTACAGAAATCTGATATAGAAAAAACATCCCAGATGTTTAGGAATGATAACAAAATATATCATGCATCATTCTGTTTTTTAATAAAACCATGACTGAGAGCTGATGAACCTTGATAGTCTGAAGTATACTGTGGCATTTCCCAACACGTTATAAGTTCTGTTTTTTAAAGTCAGGCTGAGAGAAGACAGTTCATTTTCTCTTATATGCTTACTGGCCAACAGATGGCTAGAGATAGTCTCTTTGTATCTCAGTGGTCCCATCATTCAAGCTTCTGGAGATTTAGTGTGTAGAGAGAAATTTGTCTAGGGAGGATGTAAAGGAGAAAAGAGGGATGAAGATGAATAAATGAAGGATGAATAGAAATAAGAAATATTTCTATTCTAAACAATCATATATTGGAAATGTTTTATTAACAATGCTTGCAGAATTATTGTTGAAGTCACCTGTTCTAAACATCTTGCATTTAGATTACATGTTCAAGTTTCAGTCCCACATCATGTTTTCATAGATTGCATCTTCACATGAAGAAAATGCTCTTAAAAGGAGTAAATTCTTGTTCTCAAACATTAACTTAGAGAACCCTCTAGATTGAAGCCAGCAGTGGTTGTACAAATTTTCACTCTCACCTGCAAAGGAGGGTTATAAGCCTTGGTCTTTATCCTCACCAGAATGTGCTATCACTTGAATTTTGATCTTTGCTGTTCTGATAGGTATAAGATGCTATAAAATCAAAGTCATTTTGATTTTTATTTCCCTGATTACTAAGGAGGTTGAACATTTCTTTAAATGCTTCTCAATCATTAGAGGTTCCTCTGCTAAAAATTCTCTATTTAACTCTGTACTCCATATTTAATCGGGTTATTTGGTTGATTAGTGTTTAATTTCTTGAGTTCTTTAAATATTTTGGCTATTAATCTTCTGTATGGTAGGTAACAATCTTTTTCTATTTGTAGGCTGCTATTTTGTTGCATTGACAGTGTCATTGGCCTTGCAGAAGCTTTTCCGTTTCTTGATGTTGACATTAGTGCCTGAGTTGGTGTTCTAGATCAATCTCCAGACCCAGCTATACTACTTCTGAGTATATACCCGGAAAGATGCTCATAACACAAGGATACTTGTTCAGCTTTGTTCATACAAGCTTTATTTGAAATAGCCAAAAACTGGAAACAACCTAGATGTCCCTCAGCTGAATGAAGAATGGATAATGAAAATGTGTACGTTTATACAATGGCATATTACTCAGCCATTAGAAACAAGGAAATCATGAAGTCTGCAGGCAAATGGGTGAAACTAGAAAATATCATCCTGAGTGAGTTAACCCAGATTTAGAAAGACACGCCTTGTATGTGCTTACTTATAAGTAGATAGTAGCTGTACAATACAGGATTAGCATAACCATGCTTCAATTCACAAACCCAAAGAAGCCAAGGAAGACCCAAGGGAAGATGCTTGAATCTCACTCAGAAGAGGAAATATTACAGACATCTGAAGTAGACGGAGGGAGTGAACTTGGTGGGAGGGGAGCTGGAGATGGTAACGGGGATTGAGAGCAGGTGTGTGTTGAGTGTGTGTTGAGGGGGGGGTGGGGGTTGGGAGAAGCACCAGAGAGAAAATGGAAATCAGTGTGGGAAAGGGTATCTCTGGAACAGGGGAGGATCCAAGAAGTCTTTGGGAGGGGGAGGGGTGACTCTAACTAAGACGTCTAGCATTGGAATTAAGGAACCTGAAGTTGCCATCTCCTGTAGTCAGGTTAGTTTTCTAGTGGAGTGTGTGTGGCATACCAACCCACCCATAAAACTTTTGACCTCAAATTTGTCTTGCTGCCCACAAGAGTAGAAATAAAAAGAGACTGAGGGAATGGCAAAACAATAACTGGCCTAACTTGAGACCAACTGTAGAAGAGAGAGCCAACCACTGTCACTATTAATGATACTCTTCTATGTTTGCAGACAAGAGCCTAGTATTACAGTCTTCTGAGTGGCTTCATCCAGCAGCTGATGGAAATAGATGAAGAAACCCACAGCCACACAATGGCATAGCTTGAAGAGTTCTGTGGAAGAGAAAGAACAGAGGTAGCCCTAGGGGTCAAGGACAGGAATACATATAGTATCAACTAACCTAGGCCCACGGGGGCTCACAAAGATTGAGCCACCAACCAAAGGGCACGCCTGGGCTCTACATGCCTGAGCATGTAAACTTCTACACACATGTAGCAGATGTGCAGTGTGGTCAATATATGGGTCTCCTAACAATGAGAGTAGGGGCTGTCTCAGACTCTGCTGCCTGCCTTTGGATGATTTTCCCGTAGCTGGGCTGCTTTGTCCGGCCCCTGTGGGAAAAGATGAGATTTGCCCTGCTCTGACTTGAGGTAGCAGGTAGTTGGTACTACTTAAGGGACTTCCCTTCTCTGAGTAGGGGACAAGGAGGGAATTGGGGAGAGGGGATGAGGGTGGTATTGGAAGGAGAGAAGGGAGCAGGCTGTCATCAGGTTGTGAAGAGATTAAATAGGTAAGTATATGAAGAAAATATTAATTCAGAAATTTACATCTTATGGTGGCATTATTCACCATTTTCCAATTAGTACCGGTGATTCAATGAGATTGAAGAATCAGAAGACTAACAACAAGTTTATAAAAGAAAAAAAATTTAGCTCAGGGAAAAAGTGTATGAGAAAAGAGGGAGTGGAGGTCAAGGTGGGGTCTAGATGAGGGGGGAAAGGGTGGGAGGTGAGAAAGAATATGGCAGGCAAGAAATGGAGATCAGTGGGAAAGAGATTGAGACTGGGAGGTACTTTCTGGTGATAATTTGAAGTCCCTTTAGAAAGAAAGTACACAATGTAAAACAATTAATATCATAACATAAATAAGATACAGTTTATGTCATGGACTGAAAGTCAGGGAATGTATATTCATAAATTAAGTTCTACTAGATCAATAGATTGGCTCTTTAAATTTGTAGCATTTGCATATTTAGTACTTCTGGAATCCTGTTCTAATGCAGTTCACAAACAACTGAATAGACAAAGAAAACCTAATAGGAGTGAAAGAAAACACAACCTTTGGATAAAACAGTTCTCCTTAAAGCAGCATACCATTGGCTTATTTGCTGAAGGGGATTGGAAAGATAGGGGAGACAGAAAAGTTAAATCCATGCATCCCTCATGAATGGAATGCATGGATTTCATCTTTTAATAAAAAAATCAAATCACAAGGGTTTAACAGTTATTGTAGACATATCTTAAGCCAAAGCAATGATTTATGGGCTTAGAATTAGGTTGTCTCTTGTTTCTCTTGAACTCAGTTACATTCATTCAAATCTCAGCAGCTAACAGAGCAAGTTGATAAAGGAAAAACTTTATCAGCAGGGTGCTAGTCACGCTGATGAGGACTATCTAGCGATGAACAAGTCTAAAGTAAAGTATATTTACAAGCTCTCCACGGGAGATCGAAGCCAGCAGAGAGGGCACCACCAACCTGAGATCTCAACAGATGAATGAAAGGCCTGTGGCTGCAGGAGTACACAGCGAAGTAAGTTGTGCACTTTACCAAGTTAAGTCACAGGAAAAGGAGCCTGCCATTTGTGTGAGAAATAATCTCAAGAGTTACTTGGGGCGGGGCATGCTTGAAGAAGGGGGAGTGAAGTTGGGATCAGGAGGGGAGGAGGGTGGGGTTTGTGGGGGGATACGAAGTGAATAAAGTGTAATTAATAAATAAAATAGTTTCTGTATGATCCTTAGTTTGTCTAGGACGCTACCAATAGAAAAGCAAAATCTGATTGTAGTTATCAAAATAAACAAACAAAGCAGTCTTGTGATACCATTATTATATCACCTGAATTATTTTACAACTACAAGGAGCTACAATGGAACAAAGTCTTGTTCTTTGATGCTATGCAATTAATATTCTTCAGAGAATCAAATATAAAGGTAATTTTTAAATTGTTATATACAACTACCAAAACTATGCAGTTCTTATCATTTTGACATATAATATATCTACTTTTGCATGTTTCCATTGCTGAAAATAATTCTGAAGCCATCATTAATTAATTAATTGAGAATCAACTCTACTAGTTTCAAATAATCTGGTGTCTTTATAGCCGATGGTTACTTCATTCGTGAGCGGTTACGTGGGCCTGTGAAAACTGTAAATTGCTGCATAGGTAGGTCGCATTCTCGTTTAACACTGTCTTAATAAGTGTCAGCCACACTTCCTAACAGAGCTAAGTACCTTCAGAGTCTGCTTAGCTTACGTCCATGTTTCTGAAATTCCTGCCCTGACTTCCTTCTGCCTCTCAGAGCAAACAAGGCGCGCTCCTCCCGCCCTAACAGCGCCATCGGACTTGATCCTTGTGAAAGGAAAGTCTTCACTGCATTCTTTTTTTTTTTCTTTTTATCAATTACATTTTATTACAGTGTTACTCCTTAACATTCAGGCCTTAACTCCAGTGAGCATATAGCACTGTGAATAGCAGGATAACTCACAGGGATGTGTACATAGCTGTACATTATACTGAGATTCCATGAGGTGTATTCTCAGGGAGGTGTTGCTGAGTCACACAGATGTCTGTTCTTAAACTTAAGAGGAAAAAAGTGCTTACCTAAGCAGTTGGACTAATTTACATTCCACCAATGGAATATAACGGTGTCCCTGTCTTTGCCAGCATTCCTTACTGTTTGTTTTTTCATGATTAGTTCTAGTATTTAAAATGTCATTAATTAAAAAAAAAAAAAGTTTGAGAACCTTGGAAATATTTAGGTGTTCTTGTTCTAAGTTACTAACATAGATCCCAACTTAACTTTTTTCTATTTTCCCTTCCAATATCCATTCACTTTAATTGATTTATTCCATTAAATAGCAAATTATTTAATCAGGATAGTAACATATTTTTACAAAAATGTTACTCTGTGTCTTCACAGAGGATGCTGTTTCTAATTTTTCATTTAGAGAGATCTCAATTGTAGATGTATGTAGAATTAAGTATGTTAAGCTATAAATCTGTGCCTGTATGTCAAGGTGAATGAGTGTGCATACAGTGGACTCATTTATTTTTGACCCTATCCTACTTGAATTTAAAAGTTAGTTCGACCTGGAGAGGTCAGGGGCTCCACAAGGACCAAATACATCTGGGCACAGGGGTCTTCTATGAGACTGTATCTCCAACCAAAGGACCTTGTATAGATATAACCTAGAACCCCTGCCTGGATATAGCTCATGGTATCTCAGTATCCAAGTGGGTTCCCTAGTAAGGGGGACAGGGACTATTTCTGACATGAACTCAATGGCGGGCTCTTTGAACTCTCCCTGCCCCCCTGAGGAAGGAGCAGCCCTGCTAGGCCACAGAGGAGGACTTTGCAGCCAGGCCTGAAGATACCTGATAAGCTAGGGTCAGATGAAAGGGAAGGAGATCCTCCCCTATCAGTAAACTTGGATAGGGGCAGGGAGGAGATGAAGGAAGGTGGGAGTAGGAGGGAATGAGGGAATGGGATACAGCTGGGATACACAGTTAATAAATTATGACTAATATTAAAAAAAATAAAATAAAAAAAAAACATTTAACCTCACTTTATGCAAATTTCTGTTAATGTCAGTGAGGACACAGCAAATTTTATGACTGATGTTTTAAAAACAAATATTATCTCTGACTCTTTTCAAAAGGAATAAACCTGTGGTCAATTAAAAAAAAAGTTAGAATGCTGTTCCAGTCTTTCAAGAAGATTAATTCAATGTTGTCATTGATTACTGGGCACTAAGAGGCTAAGCCATGTTCCAGGCTTCATTTTACATCTTCTAAATTGTTCCTTCCTTTTCTCACCCCAGTCACTCTCAGGCATTAAACAGAATACTGAAGACTTGAGAAGTACTTACATAGCATTTTAAAGTTGTACTATGTGAGTGAGAAAGTTTATTTTGTCTGATTGCCAATTGAAGCATTCTCAATATTTGTGAATACACAAAGTGAGAATCTTCAAAAGATGTAATAGCACAGCTATGTGTTTGTCTTTAACATTCCTGTATCTTGCTGACCTGTGACAGAAGAGAAGGAACACCTAGTAGAGAAACCTACCTACTTTTGTACTTTCTGTAATAGCCAAGCAGCTGGTTTTTATGTCCAGACAAAATTAATTGACTTCTATCTAGCAAATCAGTAGCCACAATGGGATAACAATAATTATTTGATTTCTGATGTTGTCCAAAATTTCTGTTCTAAGTCTCAATTAAACCGTGCATAGAGTTAATCTAGAACCCCTGCACAGATGTAGCCCATAGCAGCTCAGTATCCAAGTGGGTTTCCTAGAAAGGGGAACAGGGACTGTCTCTGATAGGAACTAATTGGCCTGCTCTTTGATTGCCTCCACCTGATAGGGGAGCAGCCTTTCCAGGCTACAGAGGAAGACAATGCAGCCACTCCTGATAGGACCTGATAGACTAGGATCAGATGGAAGGAGAGGAGGACCTCCTCAATCAGTGGACTGGGGGAGGGGCATAGGAGAAGAAGTGGGAGGGAGGATGGGATTGGAAGGGGTTGGGAGGGGGCTATAGCTAGGATACAAAGTGAATAAACTGTAACTAATAAAAAATAAAAATAATTCACAATTACTCCTTTTAAAGCCCAATCATTACAGCATAGATGCATTTCAACACATTCATGAATCGAGTTAGAGGGGTGATAGAGGTTACAGTGCTTAGTATGTGCTACTACACAGAACATTTAAAATGAATATTCTATACGTAATTCACCAATCACTATGATTATAAAATTTTCTTATATTTTATTTTGTTGACAATAGATTTTTATTTCTCAAAAAATATCCTGATTATTGTTTGTCCTCCTTCTGCTCCTCCCATTCTTCCCCACCTCCCTTACCCTCTGATCCCACAGGTTCTGTCTCTCATTAGAAAAGAACAGGTTCTCAGAGATAACAACCAAATATAGCAAAACAAAATATAGCAAGATGAAGCAAAAACTACCATATTGAAGTTGGACACAGCAACCCAATAGGACATAGAGTCCCAATAGCAGGCACAATAGTCAGGGATCAACTTGTTCTCACAATCAGGAGTCCCATAAAAATACAATGTTAATATATAACATATATGCAGAACACCTGATGTAGGACCATGTAGGCCCTGACCTTGCTGTTCTAGTCTGTGTTAGCTCATATGCCCTTAGTTGAATGAGAAAGCCTTGTTCTCATGGTGATCTCTGTCCCCTCTGGCTCCCATACTCTTTCTGTCTCCCCTTCTATGCTATTCCCAGAGTCATGAGGGCAGGGATTTAATAGAAACCTCACACTTAGATTCTGTATATGCATAATATCTTGCTGTAGATCTTTGTATCTGTTCCCCTTTGCTGCAGATGACAGCCTCACTGATAATGACTGGATAAGGCCCTAATCTATGAATATAGCAGAATGTCATTAGGTGTATTTATTTATTTATTTTTATTATTTGAGGAGCAATGTTTGGCATCACCCTAAGTTTCTGGGCTATCTAGTCTCTGGTTCTAGGCAACTCAAACAGTGTCGGGCATGAACCAGATGATGGTCTGCTGAGACTATGTATGTCCTATTAACAGAAGTTCTCATTAGGATCACCTTCGTAGATTCTAGGAAGTACTCATTGCATTGGGATTCCACACCCTGTCTCCTCAGTTCCAACTGTTTCCCCCTGCACTCTCTCCACCCCATATACTCTGCCATCTGAAACCTGGGGCCCTTCCCCACCTGTCCCAAGGCTGCCCATAAAATCTTTTCTACTCTCCCTCCCAGAGAGATCCATGTCTCTGCCCACTAGAACCGTCCTCTTTACCTAACTCCCCTTGTTCTATGGTTTGTAACATGGTTATCACTTACTTAACAGCTAAGATTCACAAATAAGTAAATACATACTACATTTATCTTTCTGGGTTACCTCATTCATAATATCTTTTAATCAATCTGTTTACATGAAAATTTCATTATGCTAGCTTTTCCACAGCTGAATAATACTCACTGTGTAAGTGCACCACCTTTTCCTAGTGCAGGCTTCTGTGGAGGGATATCGTTGTTTTTTTTCTAGTTTCTTTCTATATAAATACAGTGCTATGAACATAGTTGAGCAAGTGTCCCTGTGATAGAATGGGGAGTCCCTTTTGGGTATATGTCCAACAGCTGGATCCATTCACAAATTTCTTAGAAAACACCTTATTGATTTCCATAGTTGTACAACTTTGCACTCCTACCAGCTATGGAGGAGTGTACTTCTTGGTTCTATATCAATGCCAAAATAAACTGTCACTTATGTTATTGATATTAGCCATTCTGACATGTATAAGATGGAATCTCAAAATAGTTTTTATTATTTTACCATATTTTTAAACATTATTTTACAACATTTTGAATTATTTATATATTTTGAATATTAGTCCTACATTGAATATGGAGTTGGTAAAACCCTTTTCTCATTCTGCAGACTTCCACATGGTATGATTAACATTATCCTTTGTCTTCTATAAGCTTCTCAGTTCCATAAGGTATTATTTATTAATTGTTGATCTTAGTGCCAATATTATCATTGTTCTGTTCAAAAAGTTGTCTCCCCAGAGTTACCAGGCCACAGAGACAATGCAGCCAGTCCTGATGAGACCTGATAAGCTAGGGTCCGAGGGAAGGGGAAAAGGACCTCCCCTATCAGTGGACTTGAGGAGGGGCATAGGAGAAGAAGAAGGAGAAAGGGTGGGATTGAGAGGAGATGAGGGAGGGGGCTACAGATGAGATATAAAGTGAACAAACTGTAATTAATTAAAAATACATTTAATAGGAAAAGAAAAAATAAACTTGTCTCCCTTTATGCTCAATGCCCTTCCCTATTTTCTCTTCTATCAGGTTAGTATATCTGGTTTTATGTTGATGCCTTTGATCAATACACACTTGAGTTTTGTTTGGGCTGGTAAATGTGTATCAATTTGCATTCTTCTACATGCAGACATCCAATAAGACCAGCACCATTTGTTGAAGATGCTGCCCTTTTCAACTGTGTATTTCTGCTTATTTGTCAAAAAGCAGGTGTCCATATGTATGTAGATTTATGTCTGAGACTTCAATTTGATTTTGTTGAACAATGTGTCCCTATGGTTTATACCAAAACCATATGGTTTTTATAACTCTGGGTCTATACTACAATTTGAAAACAGTAATTATCGCTTCTCGGCTAAGATCAAGTGAAAACAATAATTGTGAGACATTCAGTAGTATTTTTGTTTGTTTGTTTGTTTAGGAAAGTTTTTTGTTTTTCCTTAAGAAGTTAAGAATTTAAAAAAAAGTTAAGAATTTTTCTTTCAAGGGCTATAAAGAATTGTATTATTTTATTAATTATTTCAATTTACATCTCAATCAAAGTCTCCTCCCTCTTCTCTCATTTCCACCCTCCTTCCCACAGGCCCTTTGTACTATTCCTCAGAGTGGGGAAACCCCCCTACCCAGAGACTTCAGCTCTATATTCACATGAGGACTTCCTCCCCTGTGGCCTGGTAGGGCAGTCCCATCAGAGCGAAGTGATCAGAAAGCAGGCAACATAGTCCATGTCAGAGATATCCTCCACTCCCCTAACTAGTGGGCTGACATGAAGCCTAAGATGTCCACCAGACTTATCTTCTTGGGATTGTGCATTGTAGTGGGTCTATAATTTTTGGGGTGTGATTACATTGAATTTGTAAGTTGGTTTTGATAGGATGTTCAGTTTTACTATGTCAATCTAGTGATCCATGGACATGGAAGGTTTTTTTTTTTTTTTAATTCTTTCTTCAAAGACGTGAAGATTTTATCATACAGGTCTTTAACCTGGTTGATTAGAGTTACATCAAGACATCATCTATTACTTGAGGCTATTGCAAAAGGTGTTGTTTCCTTGCTATCTTTCTCAGTCTATTTAAGGAATTATAAACCAAAAAGACATATCAGTTATTTACAAAACATTTCAGCCAAACACAAAAGAATATGCTTTCTTCATGAAACTTTCTCCAAAATTGACCATATACTTGGACACAAAACAAATCTCAACAGATACAAGAAAACTAAAATAACTCCCTGTATCCTATTGGAACAAAAATAATTAACAATAGATAAAAACAACAAAAACAGAAACAACAGAAAGCTTACAAACTCATGGAATTTGATCAGCTCTCTACTGAATGAAAGACTCTACACAATTGGGTATCAAAGCAGATGCTGAGACTCATAGCCAGACTTTGGGCAGACTGCAGGAGGAGATAGATAGATCTGGAGGGGAGAGGAGCTCCACAAGGAGAGCAACAGAACCAACACATCTGGGCACAGAGCTCTTTTCTGAGACTGATATTCCAACCAAGGACCATTCATGAATATAACCTAGAACCCTTGCTCAGATGTAGCCCATGGCAGCTCAGTATCCAAGTGGGTTCCCTAGTAAGGGGAACAAGGACTGTCTCTAACATCAACCTGGTGTCTGGCTCTTTGATCAGCTCCCCCTGATGGAGGAGCAGCCTTACCAGGCCACAGAAGAAGACACTGCAGCCAGTCCTTATGAGACTTGATAGGCTAGGATCAGATGGAAGGGGAGGAGGACCTCTTGTATCAGTGGACTTGGAGAAGGGCATGGGAGGAAATGAGGAAGGAAATGAGAGAGGGAACTACAGCTGGGATACAATATGAATAAATTGTAATAAATATACAAAGTAAAAATTAAAATAAAAAAGAAATAATGGGTTAAGAAAGAAATTAAAGAATTTCTAGAATTCAATGAAAATGCATACACAGCATACCCAAAATTATAGGACAAAATGAAAGTGCTACTAAGAGGAAAATTTGTAACACTGAGTCCCTACCTAAAAACAAAAATTATAATATATCATACTAGCAACTTTGCAGCACACCGAAAATCTCTGGAACAGCAACAAAAGTAAGCATACCCAAGGAGCACTATGCAAGGAATAATGAAGCTGGGGTCTGAAATTAATAACGAACAAAATTTTTATTTCAAAACATACAACCCACTTAAAGTAAATTAAAAAATAGATCGTATATTGAAGATGTGTTAAAGTTTTAAAACAGTAGTTTCTGATTCTATGTTATATATTTCTAGGTAGATGATATAATAAATAAAACTGTGATTAATATGGAAGCCAGACAATGGTAAATGAACTCATAGGTGACATTTATGGCACTATTTATATTAAGTTGTTAAAAATAAATTTGCATGAAGATGGAATACAAGTAATGAATATGCAATACATAAATATTAAGTATTTCATGTTATTCACGGGATAATCTCTAGCATTTGAAAGATTTTATTCTTCCAGAACTTTATATACCAAAGACATAGTAAGATTATAGGTTTTTATTGTGTTGTATGCATTGAAATAACAGAGCCTCCCATCTTTTTTGTTCATCCCAATCTAACAATTCTTAGAGATTATAGTTATCTATAAATATATTTGTGTCAGACTATATTCGATAATCATAATTTTATTCAACTTTACAAGTTATTTATCAGATGTAAATTTAAAAATGAGGTAATAGATAGAAATATATTTCAGATGAATAATCTCTCCTTGGAAGGTACCTTCATCATTAAAATGCTGAAAACATCATTCACATTGAATATTTATTTGACAGCTTTTTCAAGAACTTATTATCTGTTAACATGCTGATGAATTTTGGTTTAAATGTCTTTATTTTCTCTAGCTCCTGAGACTATGTAACAGTAACCATCTTAATATATCTGTAGCTAAAATTCACTGGTCGTGAAGCATAAAAAGATTGTTGACTAGATAATCAGTGTATAAAGCAGCACCCCTTTCTTCAGACTAAACTCAAGAGTAAATTAAGTGTTTCTTCATTTAAGTAAAAGACATCAAATCCTACTTAAAACCAGTGTTCCTTATAACCAGTTTTTCTTTCATCTAGCTTCACTCTGCGACACCAGGAAAGGTGTGTGCTGTGGACTTAGATAACCTAGATCCCCACAGAATATCCTTGTATGAGTCTAACTCAAAGATCCAAATGGTTCCAATTAAAGTCTTTCCTCCCAGGTGCCACTTACAATTTTTTTGGCATCTCAATACACAAGTCACGCTTTCCTTTCCAAATGTAATTATCCAGACTCATTTCATTTGGAATGAAAGGTATCGTTTTTTCAACTTGAAAATTTACTGGTAACAATTAAATAAGTTCACGTTGCCTTTGTCATCTTTCTTTAATGAGTGACAACAAAGAGCCAGGAGTATTACCAAAGGGTGGGTTATTACCAGATTGGAAGTTTGCTGTGAGAGTAAAATGAGGCAAATTAGGTATTTTGCACACACAAAAAAAATAACCAACAAAATAATGAGGGTACTAATAAAATAATTACATAAACACATATATCACAGAATAAAAAATATTTTAACTTATTTCTTATGAATTCTGGCCCTAGTACAATTGTGTTTTCTGTTCCATCAAAATTTGGCTCTTCTTAAATATGGCTTGTCTGTAGCTCTTATAGCATTTCATATTTTGATATAATTGTTTGGTTACTAAAAGTACTTATTCTCAAAAATAATAAAAAGTGTTATGAAAACTTCTATCATTCTTCACATATAATACAGTGTAAAAAATATGTGGTGCTGAGGAAGACTACTATATTACAAATATGCCTTATGAATATATAAAAAAATAAACCAGACAATATACCATATATTCTGAATACTTAGACAAGTACACAAGCATTTCCATTAGAAATCAAGGTAAAGTGCCTTGCAATTGGAAGCACAGAAGGTATACATATCCTTTCTCAAGAAAATCTTTCCTGGAAGAAATTTTGTCAAGTTTTCAACATAAAGATGAACAAAATTATACAAAACTTTTAAAGGGTATCTCTAGATAATAGATCAGAAATCTGATACACCTGCATAAATTAAGAATATTGAGTGTTGGGACATGCTTCAGCAACCTAGAATACATTATGAATTTGTTTTCAGCATATATTCTTCTGATCTTCGTGGAAATATAAATGAAAATTATTTCTAGCTATGTGAACATGAAACTGTGATGTGTTTTATTAAAATTAAGGTATGGAATGCTGCTATATACACTTACTATTGTATGGTAGATGATTTATATAGACAACATAAGATAGCAGGATAGTATATGAAGAAAAGAGTAGTTAATGAAAAAAAAGTAGTAGTTAATTCCTCTTTGTTGTTGTTCACACCTCTGCTTATTTTACAAATTCTCACTCATCTATTTCACATATGCCCTCAATGGCTCTAATTCTAGTTATATCTTGAATATTTTATAACAAAGTTTATCTTCACTAACAAATGATGGTTGTGTTAAATAAATATTTTCACTAGTTCTCCAAGCATGTTTTAAGTAGGGGCTGGTGAGTACTCAGAAGGTACACAGAAGAGAGGAATTATGTAAGCAAAAGTAGCTATCATATTCCTATCTATACAGGATGATATATTTTAATTATCCTTATTATCATCGTCATGTTTTCTTGAGCATTCAATGAAAATAGACACTACCTGTCTAGAGTAATCAAGACAACTTCATAAATTGAATTTTGAATGAAATTTTACAAAGAAAGAAAATACTTTAATGTATTTTATAAAGAGAGTCATAGCTGGTAACGCCTGCAGGAGCTACATGATTTTTGGAAATTTAATTTAGTTTCCAAGGAAACAGAAGGTTGTTTTAGTCCCAAGCACCTAATCTTTAAACCACCTGCAATGTTTTCTAGCTTTAAACTGTTGAAATCTCTATGCTCTATAGTTAAAATTATTTCCTAGACTAGAAACTGATGGTAATTTACTTAATCATATATTTACGATGAGTAGATCTTTTCCTATTAAATGACTGAAAAGAGGCCAGTATAGATATAGTTTATATATTGCAAAAGGCATTTTTTTTAATTTCTGATGTTATGGAATAGTTTTGTCATTTCTCTCTTCTTTTTCAAACCCTCTCATACAACTATCCATGTTTTATTTCAAATTCATACCTTCATTTTTATTAATTAATGTCACATACATATAAGCATATGTGTTTGTACATATAAGCAATATATATATATCTAAAAATAACCTGATCAGTCTGTATCTTACTCATTTGTGTGTTTTCAGGGAGAGAAGTTGGTAATGAGTACCAAATGTAAAGAAAGACTTTTTAGCAAATACTTTTCTCCATGAATAAAATAAAACAATAGATATTAAATAACCCCAGAATCTTGTATCTCTAGGATACTGAAGGTAAGTAAGCACTTAAAGGATGATAATTATTACTTTTTACAAATAAGGAATTAACTAATACATGTTAACATATTCTATGTATTTATTATAAGCCATATGCTGTACCGTGCAGTTTCTGTGTGTTACATAGGAAATGATAACATTTAGAAAAAAGTCAAAGTTATGAGCATCCTATAAAAATATCTTCCAAAAAATTAAGTTTAATATAGAATATTTGTTTAATTTAGCATGATAGAAATGTCTGAAAAATGGAGGGTCAAACCTGGCCTGTTTCCTGGATGGTTTTTGCATTAAAATCACTTTATTTTAATAGTTTCTAATCTGTATTTTGCCTGCATATATGTCTACACACTCTTTGAGTGCCTGGTTGTTGGGAGCCGTACAGGCGCCATTATAAGATGGCGCCGGCATCCGGGTCCGCTAAGATTCAACCTTGTGGTAAACAAGTCAGCGCGCTTGCGCGCTACCCTGTGCCAAACCGCCCTCGGCATTTGCTAATGAGGGATCCTGGTTAGACCAATTAAATATGGCCACGCAGCCTGCACACCCAATCAGAGAAGATCACGTGATCCGGGTTTCTACTTAAACAGTACCCACTCTCCAGCTCGGGGTCTTCTGCTTCACATCTATAACTCAAGGTGTTTCCCCAATAAACCGTGATCAGAAGAATCCTAGAGTGTTGCATCGTTACTGCTGGCGGAGCGCGCGCGACACCTGGTGTACTCAGAGTCCTGAAGAGGGCATCATATCCCAAGAGATGCAGTCATCCATGACTCTGAGCCACTATTTGGGTACTGAATAACCAGCTTAGCTTCTGTGCACATATGGGTCTTGCATGTGAAGGTCAAAGTGTTTAAAGTAATTTTCTTTTTTCACTCTGTGAATCCCAGGGATTGACCTGAGGCCATCAAGCTTGGCAACAAATGCCTTTACTTGTTTCGCCATCTTGCTTTTCTCGGGTATACTGTATTGAAGAGGTCTTTGACATACTGGCAGGAATGATGGAATGATGATACGGTAGTTCACAATCTCCTCATGTAGAAAGCAGTGACTGGTAATAAAAGGCATATGAAGAATTGCCTAGCAAGAATCCTACTCTGCAAATCAGTTATCAGGACACAGCAACATTCTCTCTGGGGCCCATCTTGCTAATGAACATAAAAACAAATTTTCTCTTCTGAGACAGGCAGCATATGGAGTGAAAACTTAATGAAAGCAAATACATAACATGAACCATGTAAAAGAAGGAAAATAAAGAGGGCAAACAGATTGAGAGGATGATGCCCTGGGATTGAGGCTGGGGAAGAAAGAAGCTGGGAGGAAGGCAGGGTGGCTGCTGACAAGGAAGAAAATCCTGGTCTCTCATCTGTCTCTCCACTGGCAATTCCTTTAGCTCCTGCCTAGTAACAATCTTTTTGAAGTTGTGTTCACCAGGTCTTTTTTGTCCCATTGCATCTTATCTATTGCTGTAGGAGCAAATTCAGCAGTGGACATAGGCAAGAAGATACCTGATTTGGGGGTGAGGTATATATTTTAGTTAAAAATTCAAACTTTAGTTATAATTCTGTGTTTATATTTGAAATAGTATGTTTGTTGACACATAATAAAACTGAGTAAAGTGCAATAATTATTTGTATAAAATTTAGAAAATAAAAAAATCACTTTTAGAATTTTATAAATAATTCCTGTGGAAGCAAAAGTGGGAATGGAGGATCTGGTTATGTATAAGTGATTACAATCATAAAACAAAGATAATAATGAAGGAAATTTACTGTGAAGGAAGGAAAGTAGATAAACTTGACTCATTTTTACAAGAATACAAGGACATCTAATGATAGTAGATGTGAAGAGACAAAAGTTGATGAGCTAAAAAATAAGTCTAAGAAATTGTTGGATACGTAGCCTGAGAGTTGGGTAAAGAGCAGTATTATATGGTTAGACAGACAACACAGAACTGGAGGACAATGGAGGAAGATCAAGTTGCAGGTGGAGAGGAGACATCTCGGAAGACACATAAAATCCATCATTGTGTTTATATGCAGATCCCTGGTATAAGAGAACATGTTTGGGAGGTTTTCTATGGAAGATGATTCAGCTCCAAATTGGGAGGAAACCAGAGGGTGACCCAGTACTCAGCAGAGCACGTAAGGTTAAGGAACGCTGATGGTATGAGGAAGACTAGATGACTAAGTACCCTCAAAGCCAAGAACGGACATGATAAAATGAAAGAATTATACCATATTTGCAAATTATGCCACATTTTGCGAAAACACAAAAAAGAAATTGAAAGTGAGGTGACCAAATATTTGGAAGCCACATATATCTTTGTTGATCTTGAAAGGAGCAATTTCTGGAGCGATGGGAACTAACGTTGATTGAAATGGATTCTAAGGCAAGAATGTGAGCTGAGAGAGAGAATATAGAAATCACACATCTTTCTCTTTAAAAGATTACTTTAACAACAAGCATGTGGGGTACTGATTTGTTTTGTTTTCTGTAAAATGAAAGTGTCCAGAGCTTGTCTGTGCACCAGCAGGCTGATGGACACAATTAAATAAAATTGTTCAAACACTACTAATAGAATAAGAGAAACAGCATGACTTTAGTGGACAAGCAAAGGTAAGTTATGAGGAGCACAGATCCTGGTTTCTTTCCTAACTGGAGGAAACATAAGGAAAACAGATGTGCAAAGGACAGAGAGGGTAGAAGATCCTTTCTGTTTGTTTTTGGTTTGTAGTTTGTTCCTTTGTTAATTTTATCTTTGCCTTAAGGATTAACCAGGGAAGAAAAACAGTACTTAGTTCCATAAGAAAAAAACAAACAAACAAACAAACAAAAAAAACAAAAAAAAACATAGACATGGTGCTTCCTAAATCAAGCACCAGGGTTCCTCCCAATAGTCACTGGCCCTATTTACCTAACCACTCTTAATGAACAAGACACACCGGATTGGCTCTTAGAATTAGAATAAAGGGAAAACAGAAAAGGGGGCTTTACTTTGACAAGAAAGAGGATTTCTGGGTGACAATAATAGGTAAAGCCAGCATTAATGGTTGTGCTTTAAAGGAGGAAAGATACTTGTTTATTACTTTAAGCAATCCACAAGTGTTTGGGAAATGCTGGATAAATTCATGGAAACATATTTTGGATATAAGGCTTTAGGAAGGTAGATCTAAAGGGTCTCATGGCTCATTTCAATTCTAGATACCGATATTCTACGTCACTGTGGCTATATGCAGGTCCCTCTGGCAACAATAGTAGCAGGAGAGCAAACAGTTAATATTAACTACCAGAATTTAGACCTTAAAGAAATTTGATGAAGAAAATATGTTTATAAATTATGACACTATTTATGAAGGATGCTGCTGGTGTTAGTGAAAAGTAATCATATTTGGCTGTGATAACTATTTTTTTAATTTGTTTCCTACCTGTTCCCAGCATTGAGACAGAGGTTCTATGATACTTTCTGGCAGTTATTATTATGCTTATTATATGAATAACAAAGTGAACATTTTCTTCAAGTTCAGAAATTTATAATAGGAAGATTAGGCTCATAATTTTCTGTTATTGATTTGATATATGCCTCTAAGTTTTTTATTTTATTTTGAAAGGATCAAAACATGTATAAAGAATTGAACTGCTTGTATTTTCTTCCTCCCTCTAAACGTTGGAATGTTAGTTTCTAAGTAATAAAATAAAGCTGAACCACATCCTCTATAAACATTTCTAGATTTGATGGTTATTTTAATTACAAAAAGAGATTTTAAAATAATAAAACACACCTTAATATATATATACAAATATTGAACAAAATTGTAACTGAATAATAAACATTCACTAAAGGGTATAATCTTAACTCTGTGGGGTTTTTTGTTGTTTTGGTTTTTCTGTAACCCTCTGGTATTAGAATCCACCGTACCATATTTATTTGTTGGAAATGTCACATGATGTATAATGCACGTTATTCTCATAAACATTCCCATTTATATCTGAAGTTTTTAAAACAATTTTGGTTGGAACTCCAAATCTATTGATTTTTTTTCTCCCTCTGAGAAAACTCTTATAAACCAAAAACGATTCATCTCTGCACAGTGAAAATATTTCCATATTCAGGATGTACTGTCACAGAGCAACAAAAAAATCAATAGAGCAACACTGATTAGTGAATTTTCCCAATAAGAAATATTACTCATTGTCTTAACTAGGGGTATATTGTTGAGAAGAGAAACCATGACCAAGGCAACTCTGATAAAGGAAAACATTTAATTGGGGCTGTCTTACAGTTTCAGAAGTTTAGTCCATTATCATCATGGTGGAAAGCATGGCAGCATCCAGATATGATGCTGGAGAAGGTGCTAAGAGTTCTACATCTTGATCCACAGACATCTAAAAGAGTCTGTGTGCAACACTAGTTATGTCCTGAACATATAAGCGATTTCAAAACCTGCCTCCACATTAATGCTGCTCCTCCAGCAAGACCACACCTCCTCCAACAAGGTCATACCCCCTAACAGTTCTCCTCCCTATGGATCATGTGTTCAAGCACATGAGTCTATATTGGTCATATATTTTCAAACAACCACATTCCACTCTTTGGCCCCCATAACCTTGTAGCCATAAAACAACACAAAATGTATTTAATCCAAAGTTTCAAAAGGCCCTACCTTCTATCACAGTCTCAACAATCTTTGAAAGTCCAAAGTTCAAAGTCTGTTCTGAGATTCATGCAATCTCTTAACTATAATCTGCTATAAAATTAAAATAAAAAAGTAGACAACAAAAGCCAATATATCATGACACAGGATATACATTACAATTCCAAAACTTATGGAAGAGACCATAGTGAGGAAATACTAGACCAAAGCAAGACTGAAAAGCAGCTGGACAAACTCCAAACTCTGGATTTCCATGTCTGATGTCAAATGCCCTTCAGGTCTCCAGTGCTTTCAGCTTTGTTGACTAATACACACTTCTTCCGTTTGGGCTGGCTCCACTCCCTGTCAGCAGCTTTGCTCAACAGGTATCCCATGGCTCTGGCATCACTAACATTTTGGGGTCTCAAAGGCAACTGAGGTTTCACCTTTACAGCTTCACACAATGGCCTCTTCGGGCCTCCATGCAGAAACAATCCTTCTCATGCCTGCCCTCAGTGACTTTCCTTAGTCATGAAGGGAGATTCCATAAACCTTTTTTTTTTTTCTATCCCTGACTCTAAAGCCAGAATCACCATGTGCCCCAAATTCCCGAGTTCTACTGCTTGCTGTGGATGGAACATGGCCCCCTGATTCACTTAGGTCCTTACCAGCTTTCTGATTTTGATGGTTTCCTTCACATCCTAAGCTTGACTGTACGGAAACTTGCTCGGTAGACCAGGACGGCCCTGAATTCAGGGCCTTGCATTTGCTTTTCTCCTGGATGCTGGGAATAAAGTCCTGTCCTGCCATTTCTGGACCTAAGGTTTTCTGCAATTCCTTTTCACAGGATGAAAGCTTTTCTGGGTGAGATCTTGCTCCAAGGTCACTGCTCTCTTTATTCCACTTAATATATTTAATTTCTTTATCTCCTTGGACACAGGATTTAGTTCCATTCCTTGCTGTTCTTAAAAGTTATTTCAAAAACATTTATTGTGCCACCAAACACATTGTAGAATTGTTGAAGAAGAGGGTAGATATAAAAAGGGAAATGAATTGAATACTACTTAATAGTATATATTCAATAGTATTTATTCTTTTGATCGGTTGTTCATAAAAAAAATATAGCAGTAAAATATGCCATCCATTATTAGGTAAAGGAAAGATGAACATAAGAATGGTCAGAAAAATTGTCTAACAGATTATTGTTTTTCTTATCACTGTCATTTCCAATATCTTCCATTTTCCCAGATACATGGAAATGTAAGGATGAAGCTGTTGAAAATACAATTAGAGTACCAATTCCATCAATCATGCCTGTTTATTGAACCACTTAGCGGTTTTTATAAGGTGTCAGAGTTATAGGCTACTTTATCTAAAATGTAAGGTGAAAATTGAATATTAGGCAGGAAAACTAATGATCTACAATAGATTGTAAAAATGTTCAAGGTGAATTAGGTGCACTCATGAGCATATATCATGGTACATCTAATATTAAAAGGAAGAAAAAATAAATTCCTAATGTCTTAAAAATAAAATTAGCCTCAAATTTTCTTGCAAAACTTTCTCCCTGTTTGCATAATAAATCCCCTAAGGAAATGTTGAAAACATTGTTTTTCTAATGGCCTCTGCCCTATTAAATTTTAATAGCATTTATATATGTGTGTGTGTATAGTACCGTATATGTAGTCTACTTTATTTTTAAAAAAGCGAGATTATTTTTTCTTGCTTAAAACTAATTTTTGACTCCTGGTTCATGTGGGTGAGGAACAAGAGTGTACTGATGAGAATTTATGTCCCAAACCCTCCAGGTTCATGGGATTTTCAACATGAGAAATAGCAGAGTATGAGGTCTGGAAAGGCTTGAGAAAACCTTACAAAAATAGCATAAAAAAGAGTCAGGAAAGAATGAAATCTGGAAACCCCCAAGCAAAGCCAAATAAAACCATTTTGCACCGTTGACAAGGACACAGGAACTGTAGAGCACCTGAGAATCAGTATGTGTGGCTCATTACAATGCAAAGACGCACAGCCTTGCGTAGAGATTTAAGAAGTTAACTGACATGCAACACAACACATGAATTTGTTTGTAAAGCAACATGTAATAGAATGTAAATAGAAAAGTCAAGACTGTACAAATGAGGCAAAAAGCCCATGCTTTGCAAATAAGCATAGAAGCCCATAATAAGGCAACTTAAAAACCCCAGCTCTGTGCCACAAGGTCATTAGTCCACAAAGCTTTATCCATTTTCTAGCCGCCTTCTCCCTTGGAATTTTATCACTCCTTTCTTTTTCTTTAAGTGATAACTTTTATCTTGAAACATTTTTCTACTCATTTGAGGTTGCTTTAATTTTATTATGAACCTCCTCCTAGAAGTGTTGTGGGTGTGGCTGAAGTATTACAAGTCTGTAAGTAGGTGGCAGAGAGGAGAGAGGCTATGTCTAAGACCAGCATTCTGACCTACAAACATCTGAATAATTAATAGTCTAACAGTCCCTGAAACAATGCAAGCCTGGGAGAACCACCAAGCTAGCACAGCTCAGATCCCAACAGCTCACAGGACCTGAAGAACCCCACCTAAGACCATGGCCTAAGACCACCTAAGACTTAGGCAGGATGGAGCATGAGAAAGAGCACCCTCCAATGGGGCCACTCAGAAGGGCCGGTGAGGAGTGAGTCTGAGATGACCACCAGACTGGCATGTGGAGTGGACCTAGCCTGTAATGTTGCATGAGCCTGGGGTGGTTTGGGGCAGATTGTGCCTGAGATGACGCCTGCCCAGAATCATAAATGCGTTAGAGGTGTCTAGTACTCAAGAGACCAGTCCTGACATGAACCCTGACACTCAAAGGCCCCAGGTGCCGCTTAGCAGAGCAAGTAAGTGGTGGAAGAGAAAGGAAAACAGAAGGATGTGGGCACAGTGAAGAGAAGCAGAATGGAGACTTGAGGGTAGTGATGACCACCCTGAAGTGATGCCTCCTGGAACCAGAGTGGGATCCTCGCCAGTACGGCCACCAGAGCGCTACGTCTGGGTCTGTGGCACTTCAACAAGGGTCTGTTGCCACAAAAGGCCAGGTGGACATCCCTGGTCTGGGCTGCTGCCTGGGACCATGTCAGTATCTGGAGACAGGCCTCACCCCTCGGCCAGGCCCCTAGGAGAGCTGGCCTTGAAGGTATGAGAGTAGAACTGACCCCACCCCTAGACAGCTGTAGTATATCTGAGAGCCAACCCCGCGCACTTTGCGGGGGCTGTGGGTGATCTGGCCGGAGACGATGAACGTTGGAGAGCGGGACCTTTGCAGCTCTGTGCAATGGACTAGACTACAGAGGGATGACTCCTCCTACTTCACGCTTCACCATCTGTGGCAGTGGGGAGACCTGGCAGCAGAGTCAGGGGAGCAGAAATGCTGTGCCTGCACCTCACCTGCTGTAGCACTTAGGAGAGCAGGACCTGCACCTCAACTGGGCAGCACAGTTGAGATGGCCTTAGAGGTGGTGTGCCAATGAGCCAGTCCCGAATGCCTGAGTCTGGAGAGCCAGGCTTGCCTCTTGTAGGATGGGCAATGGCACGGACTAGGGAGCGACAGCTTCTTTACCTCCAAAACTCCATGATCTCCATGGCACAGGGCAACAAAAGGATATCTGAGATGAGTTTTAGTGAGGTTCCAGTACAGAGCAGAAGCCAGAGGCCTTGAACCAGACCTAGGAGTCATTGCAATGAACATTTGCAAGCAAAAAAGTGTGTACAAAAGGGCCTACTGTAGGACACACTGTGACACACGACAGATTCCACAGGACATTTTTCCTCCATTGCAAAGGAGGTTGCATGAGTATGTGGGGAAGGGGAGATGAATGGAGTGGCAGAACATCATGTGAAATTCACAAAGAACCAATAAAAGTCTCCCAACAACAACAAGAACAACGACGAAAAGCCCATGGCCAGATGGTTTTAGTAGAGAATTCTTCCAGACTTTCAGAGAAGAAACTGTTCCACGAAACAGAAACAAAAGAAACATTGCCAAACTCATTCTATGAGATCACAGTCACCTTGATACCTAAACAACACAGACGCAACAAAGAAAGAGAATTCCAGACTAATCTCCCTTTTGCACACTGACACTAAAGTACTCACAAACCGAATCCAAGAACACATCAAATCATCATTCACCATTATCAAGAAGGCTTCATCCCCAGGATGCAGGGGTGGTTCAACATACAAAGTTCCATCAATGTACTTCACAGTATGAACAAACTGAAAGAAAACATATAGGATCATCCCATTAGATACTGAAAAAGCCTTTGACGAAATCAAACACCCCTTCATGTTAAAAGTCTCAGAGAGATCAGGTAAGGTTCATACCTAAACACAATAAAGGCAACATACAGCAAGCCAATAGCCAGCATCAAATTCAGTGCAGAGAAACTTGAAGCAATTCCATTAATATCAAAAGGACAAGAAAGGCTTGCTGCTTATCTTTAGAGAGAAAAAATAAATACCCTCAGTTTTATATATTTCCCTAAAAAAATAATTTCATTCTTTCTAACCATCTATAAGTCCAGTGATAATCGTGTTAAACAAAATAAGGCAGATTTGGAAGAAAAATACTACATTTTATCCTACATACAAAAATTATATTTTAGAAAGATATGAAAAAAGAAAATGAATTATTTTAAGGAAAGAAAGGGGACCAGAATAATGCTGGAGGAGGAATATTAAAGGATAATTTTGGGTGAATATTATCAGAGTATATTTTATGAGTATGAAAAGTACACATATAAAATAATCATTTAAAATAATAATTTCATTAGATTATTATACACTAATAAAACGTTTCTGTTTGGAAAGGAAAGGAAAGCTAAGTGACAATATACAAAAATACATAAATCAAAACAAAAACAAAAGAAAGAAAGAAAGAAAATCCCAACTATTTGATTTTACCAATAAAGACTCAGGAGCCATATATTGGGGTGAAAACCTGCTAGATCAGAGAGGTAGAGAGAGCACCCAGCTGATCTTACTACTCTGCTAACATCCCAAAAGATAAAAGCCTTTCTACTCATCTCATATCCCAGAAGGAAAAAGCCAAAACCCTAAAGCCTAAAGCCAAAGCCCCCTTTTTTTTTCTCCTCCACGCTCTCTTAAGTACCCTTCTCTCTATGTTGTTCCTTTTTCTTTAATCCCTGTCAGCTGGTTTCTTGCTCTGCCTCTTGACCTAGGGTTGACATTATTTAGCTTTTGCATTGAAGTTGTGTTCTAAGGCTGAGGCAAAACCACAAGCACTTGTTTATAGTACAAATAAAACTCTTGTGTTAAAGGTGAGTGTTAAGGCTGAGCCATACCAAACAAGAGACAGGTTATCACAGTTCACAATGGGATAAAATACCCTGCAACTCTCTCCATATCTATTCAACATAGTATTTGAAGTCCTAGCTAGGGCAATAAGACAACTAAAGAAATCAAGGAGATACAAATTGAAAAGAAAGAAGTCAAAGTATTGCTATCCACAGATGGCATGATAGTATATATAAGTGACCCCCCAAATTCTACCAGAAATGTCCTACAATTGATACATACCTTCAGCAAAGTGGGTGGATACAAAATCAACTTAAAATAAGTAGCCCTCCTTTACAGAAGTGAAAAATGGGTTAGGAAACAAAGTAGGGAAACAACAATTTTCACAAAGGCTACAAATAATATAAAAATATCTTAGTGTACCTCTAATCAAGCAAGTGAAAGACCTATATGACAAAAATTTCACCTCTCTGAAGAAAGAAACAGAAGATTTCAGAAGATGCAAAGATCTAGATCTCCCATGCTCATGATCAGTAGGATTAACATAATAAAATGGCCACCTTACCAAAAGCAATCCACAGTTTCAATGAAATTCCCATCAAAATATTGACACAATTCTTTACGGACCCCGAAAGAGGAGAGAATCTTAGCTATCAGACACTCACAGTACTCCCCCCAGACCTCCCAGCTACTCCGGCCATTGTGAGGATGACCCTGGACATCACATGTAGACCCTGCCTATGGCTCACAGATCTATTAGCAGTCTCGAGGAGACCAGCAGGACTTGCGGATCACACTGGTTAGGAACCCATACCCCATTTCCTTGACAATAGGTCTAACTGAGACACAACCAGCAGAGTAGAGCTATAGGTGATTCAAAACAATCCGGTCCCCAGTCCATGACTCAGGGATCCCCCTATATGCCCAAGAAGCACAGCAGACTCCAGAAACAATCAGTGAACACCAGGGACAACCAGATGGCTGAAGAACATCATTAAGAACACAATCAACAAAAACCAGGGCAATATAGCACAGCCAGAACCCAATGATCTATATATAGCAAGATCTGGATATCTTATCACAGCTGAAACACAGGGAAATAATCTTAAATCTATGGTTTTAAAGATGATAGAGGCCTTTAAGGAAGAAAAATAATTTTTCAAGGGAGAAAAAGAAATGATAATAAAATCAAACAAATACATGCATTTAAAGATAAAATGAATATGTCCCTCAAAGAATTACTGGAAAATACAAACAGACAGGTGAAGGAAATGAAGGAAATGTTTCAAGTCCTGAAAAATAAACAGAAACAACAAAGAAAACACAAACTGAGGAAATTCTGGAAGTGGAAAACTTGAGGAAGAGAACAGGAATCACAGACTTAAGCAACACAAACAGAAGACAAGAAATGGAGAAAAGAATTTCAGGTGTAGAAGATATAATTGAACAAATAGATGCATTCGTCAAGGAGAAGATTAAATTGAAAATTTCCTGACACAAAACATACAAGAAATCAAGGACACCATGAAAAAATAAAAACTAAGAAAAAGGAATAGAAGAAAGAGCTTTTCAACTCTACAGACCAGGAAATATTTACAACAAAATCGTAAAAGAAAATTTCCCCAACCTAAAGAAACAGCTGTGTTTAAACATACAAGAGGCTTACAGAACACCAAATAGATTAGACCACATAATAATTATCCTGCCACATAATAATCAAAACACTAAATTTACAGAACAAAAACAATAACAACAAAAAGTAGTAAAAGCTGCAAGGAAAAACACCAATATATATAAAGACAGATTTATCAGAATCATGCCTGACTTTTCCACAGAGATGCTAAAAGCAAGAAGGGCTGGGCAGATGTCTCGCAAATCCTACGTGACCAAAGAGGTCAACGCAGACATATCCAGCAAATCTTTCAGTCATAAATGGAGAAAAATATTCCAGGACAAAAGAAAATTTAAACAATATTTATGCACAAACTCAGCCCTAGAAAATATACTAGAAGGAAACCTCCTAACACCGGATATAAATAACTTCACTACAGCAAAACTATAACATGAAAAGCACCCAAACATATTATCACCAACAATCATAATAAAAGGAACTAACAATCATTGGTCACTAATATCTCTCAATGTCAATGGAGTCATCTCCCCACTAAAAAGACACAGGCTAGAAGAATAGATATTCTGTTGCATACAAAAAAACATACCTCAGCAAAAAGATAGACATTAACTCAGAGTAAAAGACTTTAAAACAGTTTTCTAAAGAAATGGACCTAAAAAATGAGCTGAAGTAGCCATCCTAATATCTAGTAAAATAGCATTTCAACCAAAATAATCAAAAGAAATGAAATAGGACACTTTAGACTCATCAAAGAAAAAATACACCCAGAGGACATTTCAATCCTGAACATCTATACCCCAAATACAAGGGCATCCACAATAGTAAAAGAAATATAATTAAAGCTTAGAGCACACATCGATCCCCTGGCATTAATAGTGGGACACTTCAACAGCCCACTCTCTCCAATGGACAAAGCATTGAGAAAGAAATTAAATAGAGAAATAATGAAAGTAACAGATATCATAAAACAAATGGACCTTATAGATATCAACAAAACTTTCCTCCGAAAAACACAAAAAATACCTTCTTCTTAACACCTTCACTGAACCTTCTCCAAAATTAACCATATAGTCAGTCACAAAGCAAACATCAACCAATACAAGAAAATTAAATTAACCCATTGCACTTTGTCTGATCAATTTGGATTAAAGAGGGACTTCAACAACAGAAATAACAACAACAACAACAACAAAAAAGCCTATAGATTCATTGAAATTGAACAACTCCCTACGCAATGACCACTGGGTCAGGAAAGAAATACAGAAAGAATTTACAGAATTCCTAAAATTCAATGAAAATGAAGACATAACACACCCAAACTATGGCACACAATGAGAGCCATGCTAAGAGAAAATTTGACAGCATTAAATGCCTTCTTAATGAAATTGGAGACATTTCATACTAGTGACTCAACAACTCACCTTAAATTCTGGATAAAAAAAAAAAAAAAAAGAAAGAAAGAAAGAGAAAAAAATAGAAGCAAACACAACCCAAAGGAGTAGATGATAGGAAATAATCAAACTCCGGGCTAAAATCAATTAGTTAGAAACAAAGCTCATAACACAAAAAATTAACAAAACCAAGAGCTGGTTGTTTGATTGAGAAAATCAACAGGGGAAAAAAAACTTTAGTCAAATTAACTAAAAGGCACAGAGACACTATCCAAATCAACAAAATCAGAAATGAAAATGAGGACATAACAACGCACACTGAGGAAATCTAAAGAATCATTAGGACTTACTTCAAACACCTGTATTCCACAATACTGAAAAATTTAAATGAAATGAACAATTTCCTTGACAGATTCCACTTATCGAAATTAAATCAACACCAGGTAAACAAGTTAAATAGTGTTATAACCCTTAAGGAAATAGAAGCAGTCATTAGAATTCTCCCATTTAAAAAAAAAAAATCCAGAGCCAGATGGTTTCAGAACAAGTCTGATTTTCAAAGAAGAGCTAATATCAATACTACTCAAACCATTCCACAAAATAGAAATAGAAGGAACATTGTCAAATTTATTCTATGGGACCACAGACACCCTGATAACTAAACCAAACAAACACCTAACAAAAAAGAGAATGTCAAAACAATTTCCCTTATAAACATTGATGCAAAAATACTCAAGAAAATATTTGCAAACAGAATACATGAATACATCAAAAGGTATCATCCTCTATGATCAAGTAGGATTCATCCATCAATATAATCTACCATATAGATAAATTTAAAGAAAAAAACACACATTTGACAAAATACAACACCCCTTGGTATTAAAAGTATTGGCAAAATCAAGGATGTAAGGCACATACCTAAGCACCATAAAGGCAATAAATAGCAAGACTATAGCACACATGAAATTTAATGGAGAGAAACATTCTCATTGAGATCAGGACAAGAAAATGCTGCCCACTCTTTCTGTGTCTCTTCAATATAGCTAGAGCAATAAGACAACTAATGGAGATCAAGGGGCTACAAATTGGGAATAAAGAAGTCAAAGTATTGCTATTCACATATGATATGATATGATAGCATACATAAGTTATCCCAAAAAATTCATCTAGATAACTCATACAGCTGATACACACCTTCAGCAAAGTGGCTGAATAAAAAATTAACTCAAAACAAACAAACAAACACAAAACAGTAGCCCTTCAGTATACAAATGACAAATATGCTGAGAAAGAAATTAGGGGAACTAAACCCTTTACAATATCCACATATAATAAAAATATCTTGATGAAACTCTAATCAAAGACATTCATGACACAAACTTCAAGTCTCTAAAGAAAGAAATTGAAGAAGCTATGAGAAGATGCAAATATGTTCCATGCTCATAGATAGATAGGATTAACATAGTAAAAATGGCCATTCTACCAAAAGCAATCAGCAAATTCAATGTAGTTTCCATCAAAATGCCAACACTATTCTTTACAGCCCTTGAAATAACAATTCTCAACTTCATATGGAAAAACAAACAAACAAACAAAAAACTCAGAATTGCTAAAACAATCTTGTACAACAGCAGATCGTCTGATCTCGAGCTGTACTATAGAGCAACAGTAAAAAAAACTGCATGGTGCTAGCATAGAAACAGAATGGTGCATCGATGAAATCAAATAGAAGACCCAGAAATAAACCCACACACTGATGGATACTAGATTTTTTATAAAGAAGCCAAAACCATACAATGGAAAAAGATAACATCTTCAGCAAATGGTGCTGTTCTTATTGGATATCTACATGTAGAAAAATGCAAATAGATCCATAATTATAACCCTGCACAAAACTAAAGTCCAAGTGGATCAAAGACCTCAACATAAAACCAGACATATTAAATCTGTTAGAAGAAAAAGTGAGGAAGAGCCTTGAACTCATGGCACAGGAGACAACTTCCTGAACAGAACATCAACAGCTCAGACTCTAAGATCAACAATCAATAAATGGGACCTCATGAAACTGAAAAGCAAAACAAAAACCCAGAATAGCTAAACAATCCTATATAATAAAATAACTTCTGGAAGTAGCTCCATCCCTGATTTCAAGCTGTACTAGAGGGCAATAGTAATAAAAATTGCATGGTATTAGCATAGAAATATGCTGGTTGATGAATGGAATCAAAGGCCCAGAAATAAACCCACACACATACAGACACTTGTGTGGAATAATTGTAATTCAGAAGATGGCTGCTCTGGAAAGAGATCACTACCAAAGACCTTCTAGATTTGTGTGACCCAGCTGGAACGCAAACATGCCTTTAATCCAAGAGACAGAGGCAAGCAGATCTCAGTTTATGGCCAGCTTGGGACAGAGTAAGAATCAGATAAAGAAAAGGTTAGTTCCAGGAATGGTGGTACATGCCTTTAATTCCAAACTATGAAGGTAAAGTTGGTTTGTAGAAGGAAGCTCCCATGTTTGAAAATGCCACTACTTAAGTGGCAGAGGAACATTTGACAGAATAGGATATGCACAACTATCATGAGAAGAGAGTAGAAAGGGAAGCTGCTTAAGAGGCAATGCAGAGAGAAAAGAGGCAGTTTCACTGGGACAGTAAAACATAGGTTGCAGAGAGAGAGCTAAGGTGAAAACCAAATGAGCAAAAGAATGAGGATGATCCAGATTAGAGGAGATTGCTGGAGTTAGTTTGAGGCTAAGCAGAGCAATTCAGGAGCCAAAAGAGCAACCAGACTAAATAATTCACATGGGAGAGGAGTTTGAGCCCAAACAGCTGAGTTGAAACCAGCCATCCCAGAGCTCAGTAAGAGCTAGGAAGAGGGAGCTTATTGAGCAGTAAGTTCCAGAGGATGAAAAACTTCTAGACCTAGGTTAGACTGGAGGGAGGCTAAAAGCTTCCAATCCTAGGCCTAGGTTAGCAGGCAGAGGAAATAAGCTTCAAGACCAACAATTAAAATAGACAAATACTTTTATACACTTGATTTTTGACAAATGAGCCAAACCAGTACTTAGAACAAAGGGTACTTCAACAAATGGTTTTGGTCTAACTGGATGTCTACATGTAGAAAGATACAAATAGGCCCATAGTTATCACCCTGCACAAAGGTAAAGTCCAAGTGGATCAAAGATCTCAATATAAAACTAGATACACTAAAACTTTCAGAAGAGAATGTGGGGGAAGAGCCTTGAACTCTTTGGCACAGGAGACAACTTCCTGATCAGAACAACAACAGCTCAGGCTCTAAGAGCAACAATGGGACCGCTTGAAACTTAAAACCTTTTTTAAGGCAAAGTACACCATCAATAGGACAAAATGGCAGTCTACTAACTAGGAAAAGATATTCACCAACTCTATATCTGACAGAGAGCTAATATTCAGAATATATAAAGAACTCAAGACATTAAACATGAATAAGCCAAATAATCCAAATAAAAATGAGATAAGAGCCAGAGAATTCTCAACAGAAGAAACTCTAACGGCTGACAAGCACTTGAAGAAATGCTCAGTCAACAGGGAAGTACAAATCAAAATGACTCTGACATTCCATTTTACAACTATCAGAATGACTAAGATCAAAACTCAAGTGACAACACATGCTGGTGAAGATGTAGAGAAAGGGGAACCCTTCTCCATTGCTGGTGGGAGTTCAAACTTGTATAACCACTTTGGAAATAAATTTGGAGATTTCTTAGAACACTAGGACTAGCTCTATCTCAAGACCCAGCTGTACAACTCCTGGTCATATACACAAAAGATGCTCTATCACACAACAAGGACACTTGCTCAGCTATGTTTGTAGTAGCTTTATTTGTAATAGCCAGGATCTGTGAATATAGTAGATGTCCTTAAACTGAAGAATGGCTAAAGACAATTAGTACTTTTAGTTACACAATGGAATAGTACTCAGCTAATAAGGTCAAGGAAACCATGAGATTTGCAGGCACATTGATTCAACCAGAAAAGGTAATCCTGAGTAAGGTAATCAAGACACAGAAAGACACACACGGTATGTATTCAATTACAAGCAGATTTTATTCGTATTGTACAGATAAACATACTACAGTTCACAGACTCAAAAAGGATAAGTAACAAAAACCCAAGGGAGGATGCTTAGTACTTACTCAGAAGGTGAAACAGGATAGACAGCAGAAGTGGTTGAAGATAGGGAACAAAGTAGCAAAGAAAGCATGGAGAGAAATGAGGATGGAAATCAGACCAGGAGAGTGGCAGGTCCTGAAGAAAGAGGGCCTGCAGAGAGAAGAGAAACCATGGGCGGCAGCATCTCTATGACAAGCTGAAAATCTAAGACAGGGTAGGCTTCTGGAAGGATATGGGGGTGACCCTGAGACTTCTAGCAGGGAGCATGAAGACCAAAGAGAATACCCTCCACTCAGACAGGACTCTTAGTGGAAGGAAAGGAACAACTACCCGCACACAAAAACTTGGAGCCAATATTTACCCTGCCTACAAGAGTGCAGGGATAAAGATGAAGCAGAGATTGAGGGACTGTCCAACCAAGGTCTGGCCCAACCAGAGACTCACCCTAGGGGGAGAGAACCAACCCCTGACACTATTAATGATACTCTGCTATGTTTGCAGATGGGAGCCTGGCATAATTTTCCTCTGAGAGGCTCCACCCAGTAGCAGATTGAAACAGATACTGAGACTCACAGCCAGACATTGGGTGAAGCATAGGAAGTCTCACGGAAAAGGCTCTTTGAACACCTCCCCTTGAGAGGGGAGCAGTCTTACCGGCCACAGAGGAAGACAATGCAGCCAGTCCTGATGAGACCTGATAGACTAGGGTCAGATGGAAGGGGAGGAGGACCTCCCTTATCAGTGGACTGGAGGAGGGGCATGGGAAGAGATGAGGGAAGGAGGGTGGGATTGGGAGGGAATGAGGGAAGGGACTACAGCTGAGATACAATGTGGATAAACTGTAATTAATATAAAAAAGAAAAAAGAAAAGAATAGAAGGACATGGGGGGACAGAAATGCCACAAAAAGACCAAATGTGTAACTAACCAGAGCCCAGATTGGCTTGATGGAATGAAGCAACAACCAAGAACTATGCATGGACTTGACCTAGGCTGCCTACACAGATGTAGCTGATGACAGCTTAGGATTCATGCGGTTTCCCAAATAAGGGGAGCAGGGACTGTCTCTGACATGGATTCTGTTGCCTGCTTTCTGGTCACTTAGCTTTCCAGGGGCTGCCTGGCCAGGCCACAGAGGAAGAGTATGTGCTCAATTATGATGTCACTTGATTTGCTGGTATAGGTTGCTAGGTGTGTGTGGGGGGGGGTCTTTTGATCTGTGGAATAGTGGAGAGAAGACAGGGAAAAGATGGAGGGAAGGTGGAACCTGTAAAAGAGGAAGGAGGATGTTTAATGCAGATGTAAACTGAATAAGTAAATAAATAAAATTTAAAATCCCCTACATATAGAGATACATATATAGAGATACTATATATATATACATAGTCCTTTATACTACTACTGTGGTAAAGTCAATGTAGCATGTTTTCAACCACCTATTGATGTAAGTTGGAACATTGTTTGATTTTACAGTAAATGATGACATTATTACATTTATTTTTATAGTCTTTATGACATCCTTGAAATGTTCAGTAGATAGGTATGTCAAATTAAATTTCTTCTAAAACTTTTCTCATGAAATGAAATGTGTCTCAGTTATTTCACCTGAAATCAATGGGAAGCCGTTTTCAAAGAATAAATACAAAACATTGACAGTAAAGGATAACTTTATTTGTCTTTTTCTTCCTTTTACTGAAACTATTATCACTAGACAATTACATACAATTTAAAGTAAAGGACAGAAAATGGTCATGCTTTTAGTTACATTTTTGTTAATGTTTCAAGAATCATTACATTATTGTTCTGAATGTACATGGTTTATCATTGTAAAACAATTTTCTAAAGATAAACATAGTTCTAAAAATAACATTTATAAATATATTCATGATATTTTATAAATCTATCTCTATCTTCAAGTTTTAGTATTAAGTTAATCATTGTTCATAAAATAAACTTAAAAGCATTTTGTTCTTTATTATTTTATGTAAAATAATATGTGACCCTCAAAATTCTTTTTCTAATTTGCCAACAAGATAACTTTATTTCAGCACTTTCTTTGTGGAGACAATATTTTGAGAACATTAAATGTATTATATATTATGATCGTCATTCTATCACCTTAAGTCATGTTCTAAGCTATTTATTACATTAAAATGTTTACTTTGTCAACTGTTCTAAAAATAGATGTATTTTTCTTGGCTTTATGTCTCTAAATGGAAATCCAGCAGACTGATGAATCATCTCTAAACACAAAACTAGTTGGTTAATGTTACAAGATAGGCTATAAGCAAGTTAGTCCCACAAGAAGTACTTTTATGAAATGTTTTCATTAGCCCTGAGTATAAGAAACTTTCTCTCCTGTCCAATCTCGAAGAATTTGTAGTGAAACACACAAGAACATATGAAAAATGGAAGAAGATGAAAGAGTCACCAACTAGCTCTAGAAAAACAAGTGGCAGTTTTGAAAGATATTTAAACTGTTTTGGACATATAGCAATTTTTCTATATTTGTTCTTTTTGATAGACTTCCTAAAGACTACATTTGACCTGATGAAATAATTCAGACAAATTTCATGTTTTTATCATCAAGTTTAATCTCATAAGTAGAGGAGATGGTGGTGGTATTCTATTTATTTAAAATTTAAAAAAGCTGTCAAAATGATAAATTTGAGATGAGAACTAACTATCTCAATTGACAATAAATAATTAGTTAAATTATTCTAGCAATATGGACTCCTCTAGCATTCCAAAATCATGTTAACCATAATCCCCCAAACTTCATATACTGCATTCGAACTATTCAAGCTGCACAAGGATAATTCTCACTTTTGAATTTATTTTGCATTTTAATATATCTGGCTGATTACCTGGGTGATAAAGCTGAGAGGCACCATAAAATGCATGAATAAATTTTTATGAGAAGGGGAGTGATAATTTTGGCACAAATCAAGGCAATTCAGAAGGTAGCTGAACTGTTCCAGCCATTTTGTAAAGTCATTAGAGAAAACTGAGTGATGGGAAGGCTCAGCAGTGAACACAAAGTCAGTTCACTCAGTGGTCACAATTGTCTACAGATTGTTGGTTGCATGGTCAATGGCATAACAATTTCTCTCTTCTTTTTAAACTTTGTTTTAAACTTTTTGAAATCTATAAAGTTTCCCATTTGGATTACATTTACTGATTTGTATGTATTGCACCATCCCTGCATGGCTAGAATGAAGCTTAGCTGACCAGGGTTGATGATCTCATTGCTGTGTTCCTGAATTCAGTTTGCTTGTATTTTATTGAGTGTTTTAATGTTTATGTTCTTTCTCTCTTGACCCATTTTTCATTGAGTAGGGAGTTTTGTTCAGTTTGATGAGTTTGTAAGTTTTCTTTGTTTCTTTTGTTGTTTATATCCAGCTTCAATGCATTGTGCTCTGAAAGGATACAGGTGCTTATTTCAATTGTCTTGTATCAATGGAGACATGATTTGTTTGTGAGTATGTGGTCAGTTTTGGAGAAAGTGCCATAAAGTGTTGAGAAAAAGATACATTCTTTTGTTATACATTCTAAGGCATACATAAAATTCTCAATTTTATAGTATAGATGAACTGAAATTAAAAGGAACTATGAAACTTAAGTCAGAGATTTATAAGCGATTCAGCTACAGTTTAAACACAAAGCCACTCTTACTTTGATTTTTCAGCAATTCACCTTTGTTTAAAATTATTCCTTTGATATTTCACATTCATGTTAAATTTTAGCAGTCTTACAAAAGAAAAAAACAAATGAAAAGAAAAATCAATATTATTTTTTATTAAATATTTTAATATACCACCTTTAGGTCATACTGTCTTCACATTAATGCAAAAGTTTTCAGTTTCTATATAAATACATTTGGAAACATTCATTGATGTTTTAAAATTTTAACTCTATGCCAGGTTTTGTGCCTCCTGCTTTTAGTGAAGTTGATACAGAGAGGGTACCAAGAGTTCAAGGACAGATTAGTGTATATAGTGAGTCACTGCTATAGTGGGAATTTTGGAAAGGTAAAGGCAGGAGAAAATCAAGGCTGGTTTGGGCAACATGAGGCCCTGTGTCAACCACATTTAAAAAATTATAATAATAAATAGTAATTCAAATATATAAATACATTTTAAAATCTTAATTTTAAATATATATTAAAAGGTTAAGCATCTGTAGTATTATTTTTATGGAAGTCTATACCTTTCACAGCTAAACTTTAAAATCAACATGATAAATACACACAATTTAGTAAATAATAAATTAATGAGAGGTATTTGGTTATCAACAGAGACTATGGGCATATACATAAAAAGAATAAATGATGTTTGATTAAATCAAGTTTGTTTTTTGTTTTGCTTTGTTTTGTTTTGTTTTGAGACAAGCTTTTTTCTGTGTATTTATGGCCGTCCTGGTACTTACTTTGTAGAGCAGGATGGCTTTGAACTCACAGAGATCCACCTGCCTCTGCTTCCCAAGTGCTAGGATTATAGACATGCATCCAGCTGATTAAATTGTTTTACTTTTTATAAGAAATCATTATTTAACATTCTAAGTTACTTAATTATCTGGTACAATATTATCAGAATACATAGTTACACATTTACAGAAGGCATGAATACGTTATCAAAGAAAGGAATATTCTACAGTTACTCTCCTAAGAAAAAGTTAAAAGCATACTCCCTTTAAAACACATTAATTAATAGAAATCACTTTATTTATTAAAATTTTCAGTAAATAATTCTGAGTGCATACAAAAACATAATTCCTAGGCAATATATTGATAAATATTGATAAGCAAACAGTAATACTAAATGGTATTTGCCTCATAATGCTTGCACTGATTTTGGGTACAAGGTTGCAAAATTAGCAAGCAGAGTAATGATTTCAGAAAATAAGCACTATAAAAATTTTTTATTTTATATCAAATATCTTGCAGATTATCTTATATATGATATAGATATCCAAAAATTAAAAATACATAAAGACTAGAGGGATTTCAAAATGCTTACTATTGATTAATACATATTTTAAGATATTAAAAACAACCTTAAATATTATTTTAACAGAAATATTTTAATGTTTTCTTGGAATATTAAAAGAGCACAGTCAAGCAAAAGCCTTTATAAGATAAACAAAATAAGTATTCAAATACGTTTTGCTTCATTTTCAATTATTCATACATATAACTTAAACTTTTATTTCATATTTTCATCTGTATAATATGAAGAGACAACAATAAATCTCTGAGCATCTCAGACATATCTGATCTAAAAAAACAAACAAACAAACTTACCCAAGATTAGAAGAAAACCATGGCATGATTACAAATTAAATAAGCTAGTGCTGTGACTGTTAATTTTGTTAGACTGCACCTAATCTTTGTTCATAAAATGTACCTAGTGTTAGCCTGGTGTGGTGGCACAGGCCTGTAATTGCAGCACTTGGGCTGCAGAGTCAGGTGAATCTCTGTGAGTTCGAGGCTGGTCTGGTCTACAAAGCAAGTCCAGTACAGCCAAGGCTACAACGGAGAAACCGTGTCCCTCCAAATAATCAACATAAACATACAAACGTACACACATACATATACACATACATACATATATGTGTATACATACATAAATATGTATATATACATTTATGCAGATAAATAGTCTTAAGTTTCAGTTTTTTATATTATATCTATGATTCCATAATAAAATAATAAAATATTAATGCCAGTAAGAAAATTCAAAAATCAAATATAAAAATAACAAAGGAAACATTTCTCAGTTTAATGTCTTTCCAATAAATAAATCACTGTTGTCGTCTGAACAGTCAAATAATGCACTTATTCAAATATTAGAGTGCCTGGCAACCCTGACAGACACTCTAATATATCTTGAGGTTAATGTCAAGTTGTAGAACTTGGAACAAATTCCAGGTGGTGAATTCTTAGGCCTCTGACTAAGAGGAAAGAAAAATAAATAAAAGGCTGTATTTTCAGTAAACTTTATCCTATGAAGGCTTTATTTGACACGAGGCTAAGCCATAACCCTCTGTGACAAATGAGTTTAATCTGAGAAGTTATTAGTCTTTTTCAAGGAGGAATTTCTTCTCCAAGTCAACCTTGTATAAACATTAGAAAATAGCACACACATTTAATACTTGCCATTTCCATTTGTATTTACCCAAAGAATAAATTATTTTATATATTTGTTCTGGATTTACTATGTAATCACTGTATTTTAGAATTTTAATGCTTCCTTTTTTCTAGAGATAGATATTTTATAACAAATTCTGTAGCTTTCTGTTTCAAATAAATGTGATATCCATTTACTCAAACCTTCCTTTAAAGTTCTAGCTTCTTAAATATAACTTTTGCCATAGTATGATAGAAGATGCGTATAATACCAGCTTTGAAACTTAAATGAAAAAGATTGTGAGTTCCATGTTAGCCTAAGACACACTGAAAAGCTTTATCCATAAAAACAAATGGACAAGCAAAATGCCCCCTTCCAAAAAAAAACAATCTTTATAATCAATGAACTTATCAATTAGTAGTGGACATAAGAAAATTATCAAAAATCATATAAAACAACTTTAAGACATAAATTTAGATTAGGTTTAAGAATGCTAAAGTCAGATTATCTGAGTAAAACACAATAATCCATAAAGTAATCATATTATTTAGTTGAAAATTATGCAACTAGATAAGTAATGGATAGTAATTGGTTCAGTACTTGATGAATAGTAGTAAAAATATATTCAAGCAGCTCAATAAAGTCTAAGGAGGATAGATGAGAAGGAAGTAATTACTAGGCATATTTTAACCAAACTTGATAATGAAAGGAAAAGAAAGGCTAAATTGTCAGAAGACAAAAAACATCATCCCAACAAATTGAGCAATGAACACTGAATACTTTACTTTCACTTAAACTACTGCAAGTCAGTAGAATTAGGTTTTGAGAAAGTCTTCTAAAACTAAAAAGTAGAATTACATGTTACAGAACACGTGTTTTGAAATGTGCACAATATAAATAATTAGACCAGTAAAAGCAGAGAAGCTTGTCATTGGCAGGCATGCACTACAAAGTGTTTAAGAGTACATCCTGTGAAAATGTAAGGTAAAAGGTTGGAGGAAGTGTACTTGAAAGCATACATACCTGACTGAGCATAGAAGATGAGCCACCACGTGCTAGGAAAACGAAACAAATAAACAACAAAACCCATCAACCCGAAAGCAAGAATGGTTTACCACTCATTGAGCTGTTGCCCAGTAGGGTACCATATACCCTTAAATATTTCAAGTTATTGACACTCTACCTGTTTACCCTCCAAACCTAATGGTATGACTCTATTGCTGAAGATCCTACACACTTTATTCATAGAAGGTGGAGAAACAAGTTGATACTGGTATGGAAGCTTCATCATACTAGCTAACTTTTATAGTTTTACGTACTCTTCTGGAAGAGAAGAGCAATAATCCATGTTAACTACCTGTGAATGCTGTGGGCTATAATAGCCACTGTGTTGGCATGAAATATCTAATGGTAGAATTGTTGCACAAATGTTATAGGAATAGAGAAATGCTTTCTAATAGGATGTGACACCCACTCCATGAGATGGTACCTATATCCAGCAACATTATCAATGCCAAAAACCTATAGCAAGGAATGTCACAGTCCCAAGTGGAAAATTTACTACTACTGTTCTGCTAAATAGATGTTTTATTAAAATTCATCTCAAATGACATCAGTACACTCCTAGATTAGTGTACTGCTCAACATTCTTGAAGTCAATAACAATAAACACACACACACACACACACACACACACACACACACAAAGTGCTTGAGGTTTAGAGAATGAGAGAATGCAGAGCAAACAGCCTAAATAGGACACCTTTTTCACACCTGTTTCTGAAAACCTTGGAGCTCATTGTAGGAGTGTCAGAGAGTGTTGACTATGAGATAAGAGTGTCTTCCAGACCCAGCAGAGGAAAACAACATTTGAACTGAGAGCTTAACAACTTCAAAAGGCTGATAGTGATTCTTTAAAATATGTACTTTATAACTCGATGCACTTGGCTTTTAAAGAATAACAATTGAAACAAAAGTGATGAAGTTTAATATGTTGTTCATGAGTTATATTTAATTAAGTTTCCTTGTTCAAGGTCAAGGTTGCCATTATCTTTTAGTTGGAGCACATCAACAGTCAGCACATCAGCTAGCTCTGTGTTCTTGAGGGAGCCTACATTCATCATAATATGGACGGTGGTCTTTTTTGACCAAGACGTATTTTTTTCAAGGTTTTGAGTAAAATGTGATTTTTTCATCTCTAGTGAAAAACATGTTTATGATCACTTTGGGGAAACATGTCTATAATCCAACGAACATTTTGGCCAGAAAGTTGTTTATAATTTCAAGCATAGCAAAATTGTTTATGTTCATCCTTTAAGAATAAATGAGCCATCACTTATGAATTCACTCACACATCACAGAGATAGCAATAAGATCAATAGGATAGATTAAATTATACAGTAAAATGAATTAATTGCAAATTGTTAACACTGTAGAAAAAAATAACAAAATAGGTCATTATAAAACAATGTTAAACATCAAACAAAATAAACTATAAATAATAAATTAAAAGTCTGAAGCCTCAATTAAGGCAAACATTAAATCTCAACTTTACAAAATTTATTAGACAAACAACTTTAAATAAAAAACAAACATGAGAGAAATATGTATTGAAAGAAAATACATAGAAAGGTATGTCATGGAAACATACTTCATAAGAAAATTAGTGTCTCTGACAATATGGCTAAGAAATTAAAGGCACTTGCTATGCAATTCGAAAACCTAAGTTTGATCCCAGAAACTCACAATACAAAGAAAGAGTGGATGACCTAAAATTGTTATCTGACTTCCCCATGTACACTGTAACACACAAGCATGAAACACACACACACACACATATCTAAAAATAACTAATGAGGTATATTTCATAATTATAAAAGAATCAAATCCAATTACTCTAGAAAATCCATCAGATGAAAAAATTCACTTAGTATAAGAATATCTATTCAAAAATATTGAAAAGTCTCAAATAAATGCAACGAATACCTTTAAAAATATTCTTGGGTAATAATTTGCAGACAATATAGCCCAAGGTATTTAACATAATAGTCTGTTAGAAAAGTACTATCAATTCACTTTTATTTTATTTAGTATATAATTCATTGGATCTCCATTGAAGCCAACAATATGTTAAGGATGAATTTCCAATAATGAATGATACTGAAGTAAATGTAGCCAATGGCAGCTCAGTATCAAAGTGGATTCCCTAGTAAGGGGAACAGTAACTATTTCTGACATGAACTCAATGGCTGGCTCTTTGACCTTCCCCCCTCCTCGAGGGAGGAGCAGCCTTGCTAGGCCAAAGAGGAGGACTATGCAGCCAGTTCTGAAGATATCTGATAAGCTAGGGTCAGACAGAAAGGGAGGAGGACCTCCCCTATGAGTGGACTTGGAAAGGGGCAGGGAGGAGATGAGGGAGGGAGGGCAGGATTGGGAGGGAGTGAGGGTGGGGGCTACTGCTGGGATACAAAATAAATAACCTGTGATTAATACAAAAAATAAAATTATAATAAAAAGAAATAAATGTGCAAGGAAACACAAACTTTAATAAAATACGATTCTACTTATGTTGTAAGTGAAGGAAATTTTAGTAGGTTCTATTGCAGAGATGGAGCCAATTGTTTTTGAAAATCAGAGTGTTCTCAACAAGGAATTTGTAGATTTGATTGGGTAGCTTTTTTAATTTTTTAAATTTATTTTTATATTAATTACAGTTTATTCACTTTGTGTCCCACCTGTAGCCTCCTCCTTCCCTCCCAATCCCACCCTCCCTTTCACATCTCCTCCCAAGTCCCTCTCCAAGTCCACTGATAGGGGATGTCCTCCTCCACTTCCATCTGATTCTAGTCTATCAGGTCTCATCAGGACTGGTTGCATCATTTTCCTCTGTGGCCTGGTAAGGCTGCTCCTCCCTTGGGTGGGGGTGTTCAAAGAGCCAGCCACTGAGTTCATTTCAGAGATGGTGCCTGTTCCCCTTACTAAGGAACCCACTTGGACACTGAGATTCCATGTGCTACATCCAAGCAGTGGTTCTCGGATATCTCTATACATGGTCCTTGGTTGGAGTATCAGTCTCAGAAAAGGATCCTGGGCCCAGAGTTTTTGTCCTGTTGTTCTCTTTGTGGTGTTCCTTCCCCTCCAGTTCTTCTATCTCCCCCTTCTTTCATAGGATTCCCTGCACTCTGCCCAAAGTTTGGTTATGAGCTTCAGCATCTGCTTTGATACCCTGCAGGGCAGAGCCTTTCAGAGGTCCTCTGTGGCAGGCTCCTGTCTTGTTTCCTGTTTTCTCCTCCTTCTGATTCCATCCTGTTTTCCTTTTTGAGTGAGGATTATTCATATAACTCAGGGTCAAAAATTCAAATGACAACACATGCTGGAGAGGTTGTGGATAACCTTGCTGGTGGGAATGTAAACTTGTACAACCACTTTGGAAATCAATCTGACACTTTCTCAGACAATTAGGAATAGTGCTACCTCAAGATCCAGCTATACCACTCCTAGGCATATATCCAAAATATGCTCAAGTACATAACAAGGCCATTTGCTTGATCAAGTTTGTAGCAACTTTATTCATAATAGCAAGAACCTGTCAACAACCCTGATGTCCCTCAGTTGAGAGACTGATACAGAAATTGTGCTACATTTACACAATGTAATACTACTCAACAAATAAAAACAAGAAATAGTGAAATTTGCAGGCAAATAGTGGGATCTAGAAAAGATCATCCTGAGTGAGGTATCCCAGAAGCAGAAAGACACACATGTTATATACTCACTTGTAAGTGGATATTAGACTTATAATATAGGATAAACATACTAAAACTCTGTACACCTAAAGAAGCTAAGCAAGAAATGTTGTAATTTGTAAGAGTTGCCATGGTCATGATTTCTCTTCATAGCAATAGGACACTAAAACTCCACCAAAAACTGCATCTTCCACTGGTTGCCTTACTAAGTAAATATCTTGCCTAGACACATAGTCTTTAGAATATACTCCTCTGGAACGAACCTCCCCCTGTCATGTACATGCTCACACACCTCTTTTCTTCCTCTGTTTCCCTATGTGAATCACAAGTGTGTCACACTGTACTGTTATTCCCCTTCTCCTCTGACACATATCTTAAGGATCCTTGAAAGTAAACCCCATTCAGCAGTTAATGTAGAGCACTGTTTGCTAAGCTTTTCCTGTGGCTAATATCTCAGCAGTTTTGCATGAACATAGAGCTCATGCTGGCCCAGTTCTAGAAGATTTTCAACTAATTATCCTGCTACTGCCTTAGGCCTGCTCCTGTTTCCAGCTTGCTGACTCTCTGAGATTGGATCCTCCACTACCCAGTTTTCTTTTGGATTAAACATTAGCCTTCATTTCTTTTTCTCTAGTAGCCTGATTCTACACAAGGATTGCTATTCGCATTCTCCACCCGTTTTCAGTGTCATTCCCTTAGAATTGTTTTAAATGAGCTATAAAAACTTCAAGAAATATTTTGTATTGAAATACTTATCTGTTTTCAAACACTCCTACAGTTTAGCTATTATTTTTTAATTTGTATTTTTTATGTTAAGTACAGTTTATTCACTTTGTATACCAGCTGTAGCCCCCTTCCTCATTCCCTCCCAATCCCACCCTTCTTCACTCGTTTCCTCCCATTCCTCTCTCCAAAGTTCCCTGATAAGGGAGGTCCTGTTCCCATTCTATCTGACCCTAGCTTATCAGGTCTCATCTGGACTGGCAAGGCTGCTCCCCACTCAGGGTGAGGTGGTCAAAGAGCCAGCCAATGAGTTCATGTCAGAGACAGTACCTGTTCCCATTACTAGGGCACTTACTTGAATACTGAGCTTCCACGTGTTACATCTGAGCAGGGGTTCTAGGTTATCTCCATGCGTGGTCCTTGGTCGGAGTGTCCATCTCAAAAAATCCCCCTGTGCCCAGATATTTTGGTTCATAAATTGTGGTACATTTACACAGTGGAATACCACTCAGCAATTAAAAACAAGGAAATCATGAAATTTGCTGGCAAATGGTGGGATCTAAAAAAGATCATCCTGAGTGACGTATCCTAGCTATTATTTTTGTAGCCTTTCAAAATAATTTAAAGATTTAAAGAGTACATTTGAACAAAGGGATTAAGATTTTGGCCCCAAAATACTAGTAATTACCCTACCAGTGACATAAGAAATGCAGAGTATTCACTTATGAGTATTATATTACAGGTACTATTATTTCTGATGCAGAGGAGTAAGCTCATTTTACTCAAATTGGATAGTGATGTTTTACTAGGCTTTCTTTTCCTTGTCATGCCATATTTAACATTATTAATGTCCACAAATAAAAGAGTAGCTTAAAATTACTTTAAGGTATTATTTCCTGAAGTATGAGGCTTAACATAGTCTTTTAATTTTGATGGAAATAAAAATATGTAATCAAGAAGGTGAAAAGACAGAGAAAAAGGGGAGAGGGGTAACCAAAGCTAGTGATATATGAAATAGCTGTATGGAAACCTCTTATTTTATAAGCATAAAAATAATCTTTCAATAGAGTGGTTTAACGGGATACCCTCCATAAACAGATAACTCTTTCAGATGACCTAGATCAGCACTTACAGGTCTGTGAATTGTCCAGTCATCATCAGACAGGCTTCCTCTGGCAGCAGAGGGGAGCAGGTGCAGGGGCCCGTAGCCAGACATTATGCAGAGAAGGAAAGTCTAAATTGCAGGTCTCCTTTGGGTTTCTCCCCTAGGAGCTCAGGGAACCACCTAGAAGAGGAGAAGGAAATATTGTAGGAGTGATAGAGTATGGAGCACTCGAGGAGAACATTATCCACAGAATTGATTGAGAAGGGCACAAATGAATTCAGACACTGAAGCAGTCTAAAGCATAGATCGGCACCTCCTATTGGGTTCCCTTTTCCAGCCTGGCTATGAGGGCTTTTAGCTTGTTTTATTATATCTTGTTTTGCTGCGTTCTGTTATTCTTTCTTGGAAGCCAGTTCCTTTCTGAAGGAAAACAGAGGAAGAGTGGATCTGGGGAAGAGGAGAGGTAGGGCAGAGGAGCAGGGAGGAGTGGAGAGAGGGAAAACTGTGGTTGGGATATATTGTATGAGAGAAGAATCTCTTTTCAATAAAACAAAATAGAAAGAAAAAGAAAATTCTAGTGCCAGCTGTAGGATATCTCCCTGAAGTTGTTAGCTAGAGGGATCCCAACATTCCCTCCAAAGTCTATAGGCCATTGTCATTACTCTTGCCATCCCAGAACTTGATATTAATACCTTATGATACTTTTGACAGTAAATCAAAAACAGCTGACAGTACTTAAATTGGAATTACTGACATTTTTGTTTTCCTTAGCTTCTCATGAACTTTTCTTAGTAGCTCATCATTAAAATAGATAAGACATATTTTTGCATTAGCAAAAAGTGCTTAACATTCACAGAAATTTACTGCACTCTATGTCATTTAATAAAATAGTAAAGAAAAACTGAAGTCTGTGGTATATGTAGTTGGCTACGAATATTACCCTTCTATTCAAATTAATTAGAGTATTTTTCATATATACAGTGGCATAGAATGTTAGTACTTGTGTCTAGAAAAGCCTCAGTGTCAGTGGTAAGCCTGCTTTCCAAGCCCATTGTTCTAGTACTGAAGTGTCTTCAATGTATCAAATGAGCGTAATGCCAGAGAACCATAATTATAAAAGTGGAAGAGAGCTGAGAAGTCTGTTTTTTATCAAGTTTAGGATGTCGGTCAGAGATATACATGAGTGGATCTTATAGTTAAATATATCTATTTGGGAAATTTCATGCTCTCTCTAAGCGGCCTACTTCATGATTTTATTAAGTAAACTTTTCTAGAATTTAATATTAGAGTAGTAGTTAACAAACTACTACCTAACAAACCATGGCTTATTATTATTTTGTTTATGTTGAACACACACACTCATATTTTGCATTCTAAAATGGTATCTTGAGGGATATTTGAATAGATTTCACACACATGACTTGAGTTATCTTTTTCTTGACATTTATAGAATTCACACTTGCTCAATTTTCCAGAAAATGGGAATCTTCAAGCTGAAAACTACTATTTTAGTAACAATCCCATCTGGCTACAGAACATTCTTACTCTAAACATTGGTAAAATTCATCTCACTCTTCCACAGCCAAAACCCATGTTCTAGGAACAACACACACACACACACACACACACACACACACACACACACACACATTCTCTTTTGGAACTCAGCTTGCACAAAATTTCTTTGTTTCTCAATGTAGGCTCACCAATCCTATAACTAAATATCTTGGTATTGAATGCAAAATATTTCATGATATTTTAAAGTTACTTTTTCTCTGCCTGATTCCACTAAATATATATTGATCAAATTTTATCAAATTCTTTTTGGAAAACCAAATGACCCAAACATACCACTTCTGCTGTTTCTTTTATTACATGAATCCCTTCATTTTTTTATTCTTTCTACCTAATTTTTCTTTGATGGAAAGGCTTAGCATACACATTCATTTCATGAAGAATGTCATTCTATTTACTCATCTGTTAAGTTCAACCTCTCTACATACACAATTTCAGTAATTTATATCTTTTTTAAAATTTGCATTATTCATGGATTCTAAATCTAACAGCAGGAATATAATTACTCAGAGGTAATACTTCACTGCTTGTTACACAATGAAAATATAAGGTGACATATTCTGCTATTGCTTTTTAATTGAAAACATTTTTCCATACATTATTTTATGATTGTTTTTTACTTTCTGCCTTCTAAAATCCACACCCATTCTTTTTCTGTATTTAATTAGAATAAAAAATGCCACCTAAAATGTAAGATAAATATATATACATAAATATAAAATAAAAATAAACCTGAATAAAAAAATCAACCAAAGAAAAGGCACAAGAAACATACAGACACTGAGACACACATATTTGTGCACAGAAAACCAATGAAACAAAATTGGAACACAGAGTATATAGGCAAAATCTCTGTAGATTTTTTAAAAAAATAGGATTGGCTCAATTTCATGTAGGCGCATAATCTGCTAGGCATGGAGCCTGCCCATAAATGTTGTTTGTTATAACAAGTATTCTCTTGGAGGAAACTATTACCTTGTGAGCATTAATCAGTTGGAGAAAGCTTCTGGATTAGGGTTGGACTTGAGTCTACTCCCCCTCTCTAAACCAGGATCACATAAGAACTTGAGACAACTAGTACTTTTACCATGTAATTTTATTGAGTATTATAGGAAGCATCATCCATATGTAAACAGCTATATTTTTAATTGAAACTGTAATGAAAGAGAAGAAAATTCCAACCAGGTCAGGACATTTACTTTCATGTAATTTTATTTTTTGTCATGTGGGAATGAGGGGAAAGAAGGAAGCCAGATTTGGAGAGGACAAATGCCTGTGACTTCAAGAAGAGGCAGGCAGAGACTACTATGATATGGAGGCTTAAACTGAGAAAATATGGAGGACAGGGAACAAAAGAAAGTAGGGAAAGGGATGACTAAAATTTTGGGTGTAAGAAGACATATGCTATATGCTATAATATATATATGCTATATGCTATAATATACATATGCTATATGCTATAATATATATATGCTATATGCTATAATATATATATGCTATAATTAAAAATAACTTATAAAACAAAAAATAACAAAATTTTGAATGGAGGTTTCCTACACATGTGCATAATGTTAATTTCAGAAACCACAGATAACTAAAGTAAAAGCCGAGTACTGGATACAGGGTACTTCTCTCTTATAAAAGTGGGAAAGGCCACATCCCCCCCCCAAATTAAGACAGAAAAGATGTTAAACCCTACTGCTAAAGATACTATCTATTTGGATTTCCAGGTATGAAGATATTAAAATGAATATTAACTGTAAACACCCTCCCTACTTGCTAGTGTACATAGTATGAAAAGGGTCTGTTCAGGTTGCAAGAGGAAGAAAGGTATAGTCTTATGTAACTATGAAACCTGCAAGCTACAATTCTAACTCCAAACAAACAAATAAACACATAAATAACAGAAAACACTGCCACCAACAAAACAGACATGCCTGCTTGAACAATGGTGGCTTTTCTGGCATGGGAGAAACTGTCCAAACAACTACTCTCTGGTTCAATTTAAGACTAGATCCATAGTAGGCAATACTGGCTAGTATAATAAACATTCTCAAAAACCCATTGCTACAGATACAGTAGTCCCTGGGAAAAGAAACCCATCATTTTTATTTTGCCAGTTTTACACAGTGTCAAATTATCTTCTAACTATGCATGTTTATACACATACTCAAATCTTAATCTTCAGCCTTGAGTAGAGAAGCTTTTCTTTGCAATAAATGAGGAGAGTAGTGGGTACACAATTAGCTGAGAAGTAGTGACATCTGAGTGTTCAGCACTAAACAAGACATTTATACCATACTGTTTAAGCTTCAGAAATTTGTAAAAAGGAGGGAAGATAAATTCAAGAGCAAAGTTTCAAAATACTATCATTATGGGTATGACACAGTCGTTGCAATTAGAGACTCATAGCAGATCCATTTGTCTGTGCTGGACCTGCACAACATTACATCTGTCAATATTTAGTGATGGATGGTGAGACATTCAAGGAGTCCTACCCATACTTGGAGAACTACAGGCGATCTATGGCTGTTAAGCAGACAGAAGTCAACATCTTCCGTTGTAAACCCAGCATTGAGCCTACCAAATTTTAATTAATAATTAAATACCCATGGTCATGAAGAATACACCTGGTTTTACAGTCATTGGATTATAAACAAAACAAAAAAACAAAAAAAGCAAAATATATAGACAGCAATGGAACTTGTAGAGACAAAGTGTATTAACAAAGGTGGAAAAGAAATAAGAAAAAGTAGTGTAAGAATAAAGATAATTTAAGGTATATATGTGTGAATTTGTTAAAATAAATCTAATTATCAAGAATTGAGGATTTCTTATGAGAAATTAATAGTCTGGCACAGAGCAAGTACCTAGCCCAAGTTAGTTGAATGAGTATTTGCTCAGGAAATACTTGTATACAAGGAACATTGAATCACACAAGGTTCTCATTGCTATCCATAGAGCATATACTCAATTATGGCTTACTTTGTATTTCTTTTTATTTTATATGTATGTATAATAAGGGCCTTGATGTAAGTGGAACAGATGTCCTTATCAAGCATGAAAGAATGTTTTATGTATCCTTAAGTACGTCCTGTCAATTACAATTCCAAATGTATGACATAATGACTATCCTATTTTTCTTTCTGTTGCTAGAGTAAATACAATGTCCGCAAGTAATTTGAGGGAGGAAAAGGCTTATTTGGCTTCCATCTCCTGAGTCATAGCCCTTTGAGGAAATTCAGAGCTAAAACTTAAGGCAAAACCTAGATGCAAGACCTGAACCAGAGGCTGTCTCAGAACACTGTTTACTGACTTTATTTTTTTTCCTACATCTCAGATTGATTTTTTATACCTCCTGGAAAATCTGCTCAACTATGGACTGCCTGTAGTAAGATAGGTCCTTCCATATCAATCGTCAATCAAGAAAGGGCTTGCCCACCATTTACCTGCAAACTTCATTATTTCCTTATTTTTCATTTCTGAGTAATACTCCATTGTGTAGATGTACCACAATTTCTGCATCTATTCTTCAGTTAAGGATCATCCTGAGTGAGCTGTTCCAGAAGCAGAAAGACACACACGGTATATACTCACTCATATAGACATATAACATAGGATAAACCTACTAAAATCTGTACATCTAAAGCAACTAATCAAGAGAGAGGACCCTGACTAAAATGCTCAATCCCCATCCTGAAAGGCAAAGAGGATGGATATCAGAAGAAGAAGAAAACAGGAAACAACCTAGAAACCTACCACAGAGGACCTCTGAAAGTCTCTGCCCTGCAGACTATCAAAGCAGACGCTGAGACTTATGGCCAACTGTTGGTCAGAGTGCATGGAATCTTATGTAAGAAGTGGGAAATAGTAAGATCTGGAGAGGACAGGAACTCCACAAGGAGAGCAACAGACCCAGAAAATTTGAACACAGGGGTCTTCCCAGAGACTCATACTCCAACCAAGGACTATTCATGGAGATAACCTAGAACCCCTGCACAGATGTTGCACATGACAGTTTAGTGTCCAAGTGGGTTCCATAGTAATGGGAAGAGGGACTGCCTCTGACATAAGCTGATTGGCCTGCTCTTTGATCATCTCCCCCTGAGGGGGGAGTAGCCTTACCAGGCCACAGTAGAGGACAATGCAGCCACTCCTGATGAGATCTGATAGACTAAGATCAGAAGGAAGGAGAGGGGGATCTTCCCTATCAGTGGACTTGGGGAGGGGCAAATGTGAAGAAAGTGGAGGGAGGGCGGGATCGGGAGGGGAGGAGGGAAGGATTTATGGGGAGATACAAAGTGAATAAAGTGTAATTAATTAAAAATTAAAATTAAAAATTAAAAAAAAGAAAGTGATTGCCTAAGGGCCAGCCTGATGGCAACCTGTGGATGGACATGCAGAGAGAGCTCAGGGATTTTGCGGAGTTGTTGTTCTTGCAGAAGACATGGTTTCAGTTTCCAGAACCCACATGGCAGTTCAGAACTGCCTATAACTCAAGTTCTAGAGGATCTGAGTCCATCTTTTATCTTGCAAGACAGCCTTACACATTAAAGATAAAAACAAATAAATCAACATTTAAAAAATATTTACTACAAACTTTATTGGTTCCAAAGGTCCCTAGTGTAGACTAAACCACTGGTGACAAAGGAAAAGGCACAGTTCTTAGGTAAACAGCTCATTAATATTTTGCATAGGTTTCAGTAGTCAAAGAATGTCTAAGAGTTTACTTATTTATTTTGATCCCCTGAGGCAGTGTGGGAGGTGTAATCCACCAGTACACACACTTGTCTCTGGGGCAAGACTGGTAGGACCACAACGGAAGTGATAAGGAAAACAGAAGTCTGAGCATGATGGAAGTGCAGGAAGGAAGGGTGGGCTAAGGTGTGACCTAGGCAAAAGCTGCTTCAGAAACCGCCAACTCTCAGGAAACAAACATTCCAACTAACAGCGTATCCAAGCCAGCCTATCACACACGTGGTGTCCTGTTGTAGAAGGCTTAAATCGTGGAGGTTTCATCAGTAAGTTTTATTTTACTTTGTGATGAAAAATGCACCAATTTCTTTTTTGTGAATCACCTGAAACATATTTATAGTACGTTTTCTAATCTCCTGCTCATCATTAAAGGCACTATTTTCTTTAGGAGCAAACCTTATATCAAAGCCTGTGTATTTCACCTCCTACTTTCCTGGTTCCAAGAAGTTTAAATCAGCTTTCGGACCTGTTTATTTTATTTATCATTTAAAAATAATTTATTCTTTTTTCACTTATCTTGATACTCCAGAGAATACCCTCACTTCCTCATTGTTTTGTTCTTATCTTTGCTTGTGCCAATTCCAACCTATCTACTCTAAGATTGACTTGATCTTGAAGAGTGTTGTCCTTCATAATGTACCCAGAATGTCTTGACAGAAATATGAATTGGATTTTTATTACTGGAGTTTTAAAGAGTAAAAGGTTGTTAACAGTTAGTTCATTGCCTTTTGTTGTTGTTGTTGTTAAATGTATGCTGGGAAATGCAAATATTAGCAGGAAGACACATCAAGAATGTGTTCAGTGTGATTATTCCTATAATGAGAAATTTTAGATTGCAGAGTTAGGCAATAAATATGATTTTTCTTTGCCATTCGATATTCCTCTATAGAAAATTCTCTGTTTAGCTCTGTATGACATTTTTAAAATTATATTACTTGAATTATTGCTTTTTAACTTCTAGAGTTCTTTATATATTCTGGATAGTAGCCCTCTACCAGACATAGAGTTAGTGAAGATCCTTTCCCAGTCTGTAGGCAGTCGTTTTGTTCTGACAACAGTGTCCTTTGCTTTCCAGAAGCTTTTCTGTTTCATAAGGTCTCACTTTTTGATTTTTGATCTTAGAGCCTGCGCTGTTGGTGTTCTGTTTAGGAAGTTGTCTCCTGTGCCAATGAGTTCTAGGCTCTTCCCCAATCTTTCTTCTAACAGATTTAGTGTTTCTGGATTTATGCTGAGGTCTTTGATCCATGTGGACTTTAGTTTTGTCCAGCATGATAAATATGGATCTATTTACATCTTACTACATGTAGACATCCAGTTAGATCAGCACCATTTGTTGAAAGTGCTATCATTTTTCCTTTGTCCTGGAGAGAGTGGGGATACCCAGTGCAAATGTCAACATAATAAAGGCATTTAACAGCAAGCCCATTACCAATCTTATCCTAATAGAAGAAAGGTTGTTCATTATCTCCATACTTTCTCATCCTAGCACTTGAATTCTTAGGCAGAGTAATTAAACAACTGAAAGAGATCAAGGAAATACAAATTGCAAAAGAAGAAGTCAAAGTGTCTTTAATTTCAGATGATATGATACAATATGTAAATGACCTCTAAATCTCCACCAAGAAACTCTGAGAGCTGATAAAATATTTTAGCAAAATGGCTTGATACACATAAACTCATAACAGTCAGTAGCCCTTCTATATACAAATGACAAATGGACTGCTAAAAAACATCAGGAAAATGACACCTTTCACAATAGCCTTAAATAATATAAAATGTTATGAGCTAACTCTCACCAAGCACGTGAAAGACTTGTGTGATAAAAACCTTAAGACACTGAACAAAGAAACTGAAGACTATATTAGAAGATGTAAAGATCTCCTATGCTCATGGATTGCAAGCGTTAGTATGGTAAAAATGGCCATAGTACCAAAAGCAATTTACAGATTTAATACAATTTCTCACCAAAATTCCAACACAGTTCTTTTTTCATAATAACAAATTTGTCCTTTATTTGTAAAAATGTAAACTTTTTTCTTTTTATATTAATTACCACCCTCATCAATGGACTTGGGGAGGGGCATGGGAGGAGATAAGGGAGGTAGAGTAGGAATGGGAGGGAATAAGGGAGGGGGCCACAGCTGGGATACAAAGTGAACACAATTCTTCATATATCTTGAAAGAGCAATTTCCAGTTTCATATGGAAACACAGAAATACCCAGATATCTATAACTATCCTGAATACTAAAATAACCTCACAAAGTATCATATCCTTTATTTCAAATTGTGCTACAAACTTGTAATAATAAAAATATTATGATATTGACACAAAATATACTCTTTAATCAATGAAATCAGTAAAGACCCAAGCATAAATTCAAATACTTATCGACACCTGATTTTGATACTTACTGGAAATAAGACTGCATTTTCAACAAATAGTTCTGGTCAAACTGTGTGGCTCCATGTAGATGAATCCAATAGATCAATACGCATCATTATGTACAAAAGTCAACTACAAATGAATTAAAGACCTCAACATAAAATGAAATACACTGTACCTGAGAGAAGAGAAAACAGTAAGTCTTCAACTTATTGTTACTGTAATTTTCTTTTAAACAGAACTTTGTTAGCATAGGAACTAAGATCAACATTTAATAAATAAGACTTCATGAAGTGGATAAGCAGGTTCTGCATGCAAATGACACTGATGCTTGAAGAAAGTGGCTGCTTACATGATAGGATGAGATTTTTTAATAACTACAATCCAATAAGGGGCTAATATCAAAATCTGGCTGATAAACAAGTAAGGCATTGTTCAACATCCTTAGCCATCAGAGAAATGCACATCAATACTACATTTAAATTGTGTAACTCAACTGTTTTTAAAAATGACTTCATAAAATTTGCTGTCAAATGGATGTAACTACAAAAAAAAAATTGTCCTGAGTGAGTTATCCCAGAACCAGAAAGACAAATATGGCATGTATTCACTTATATGTGGATTTAGCTGTTATGTAATGATAACCAATTACACAATCCATAGAATCACAGAGGATGGGTATAAAGAAAGGGACTAGAGAGAACAGATATTTCTCCTTAGAAAAGAGAAATAAAGAGGTAGTTATGAATAGATGGCCAAGGGGCTAAGAATGGAAGCTTCATGTGGGAAATGGGTTGGCAGGAGAGGGGATTGATGGAGGAAAGACTGAAGTACACAGCTAAAATTAAAAAGCATTTTAAGGTTGGTATGAAAACCCAATACAGTCTTAAAATATATACATATATGAAGACAATATAAATGAAATTGCCAAATAATGGGGAAGACAGAGTCCTAACGGGCCATCTCTAGTCACCAAATGAAACTTACAGTACCAGTATTAGGTTACATCTAATTGAACCAAGTCGTCCCAAGTGAATTCCCAAATGACCCAGTCTTCTTGTCAAACTATAAGCTGTTCTTCATAAGCTAACAGCAAGGCCCCATTACTGTAAACAACACCTATACAAGTCATTGAATGTGGAGATGTCCAGTTGGTCTCTACAAAGAGCCCTCACACCTGTCTTACTCCTTCAGTACAGGAGGATGGTCTGCATGCTACCAAAAAAGTAAAAAATAAATGAAAATAATAAAAAAGGAAGACGTTTTGTTTTGATGATGGTGTCCTTTGCTTTACAGAAGCTTTTCAGTTTCATGAGGTCCCATTTATTGATTGTTGCTCTTAGAGTCTGTGCTGTTGGTGTTCTGTTCAGGAAGTTGTCTCCTGTGCCAATGAGTTCTAGGCTGTTCCCCACTTTCTCTTCTAACAGATTTAGAGTATCTGGTTTTATGTTGAGGTCTTTGATCCACTTGGACTTTAGTTTTGTGCAGGGTGATAAATATGGATCTATTTTCATTTTTCTGCATGTAGACATCCAGTTGGTCCAGCACCATTTGTTGAAGATGCTGTCTTTTTTCCATTGAATGGATTTGGCTTCTTTGTCAAATATCGAGTAGTCATAGGTGTGTGGGTTTATTTCTGAGTCTTCTATGAGGTTCCATTGATCCTCCTTTCTGTTTCTACAGACTGGGAAAGAATCTTCACTAACCCTTTATCTGACAGAGGACTAATATCCAGTATATACAAAGAACTAAAGAAGCTGAAAAGCAGCAAACCAAGTAATCCAATTAAAAAATGGGGAAGAGAGCTAAACAGAGAATTCTTGACAGAGGAATATCGAATGGCAGAGAAACACTTAAAGAAATGCTCATCCTCATTAGCCATCAGGGAAATGAAAATCAAAACAACCCTGAGATATCACCTTACACCCATCAGAATGGCCAAGATGAAAAACTCAAGTGACAACACATGCTGGAGAGGTTGTGGAGAAAGGGGAACCCTCCTCCACTGCTGGTGGGAATGTAAACTGGTACAACCACTCTGGAAAGCTATCTGGCGCTTTCTAAGACAATTAGGAATAGTGCTTCCTCAAGACCCAGCTATACCACTGCTAGGTATATACCCAAAGCTTGCTCAAGTACACAAAAGGGATACTTGTTCAACCATGTTTATAGCAGCTTTATTTGTAATAGCCAGAACCTGGAAACAACCCAGATGTCCATCAACGGAAGAATGGGTACAGAAATTATGGTATTTCTACACAATGGAATACTACTCAGCAATCAAAAAGGAGGAAATCATGAAATTTGCAGGCAAGTGGTGGGATCTAGAAAACATCATTCTGAGTGAAATATCCCAGAAGGAGAAAGACAAACATGGTATATACTCACTTATATAGACCTATAAGATATGATAAACATAATGAAATCTATACACCTAAAAAAGATAATCAAGAGAGCGGACATGGGGTAAGAGGATCAATCCTCGTTTAGAAAGACAGATGGGATGTGCATTGAATGCATGACAGGGGTCTACTGAGCGCATCTGAAAGCCTCTAACTAGCAGTGTTTTCAAAGCAAAGACTCATGACCAAACCTTTGGCAGAGTACAGGGAATCATAAGAAAGAAGGGGAGTTAGTCTGATGGGGAAAGGATAGGAGCTCCACAAAGACCAAATATATCCGGGCACAGGGTCTTTTCTGAAACTGACCTTCAACCAAGGACCATGTATGGATATAACCTAGAACCTCTGCTCAGATGTAGCCTGTGGTAGCTCAGTAACCAATTGGTTTCCCAAAGTGAGGGGAACAAGGACTATTTCTAACAGGAACTCAATGAAGATACCTGATAAAACAGGATCAGATGAATGGGGGGAGGTCCCCCCTATCAGTGGACTTGGAAAGGGGCACAGTGGTGATGAGTGAGGGAGGGAGGGACTGGGAGGGAATGAGGGTTCGGGGCACGGCTGGGATACAGAATTAATAAAATGTAACTGATAAAAATAAAAAAAATAAAAAAATAAAAAATAATAATAATAAAAAAGTAAGGGCTGGAGACGTGGCTCAGTGGTTAAGAGAACCGTCTTTTCTTCCTGGTGTTCTGAGTTCAATTGTCTGTGGCTGGCTTGCTGCTTACATTTCTCTTTTTTTTTTTTTTTTTTTTTTAAGGAAAAAGAGTATCCTATGCTCTATCTTTAGGTCATTTGCATGTCAGAAGAGTATCTCAAATCACTGTATAGATGTTTGTAAGCCATCATGTGGTTGCTGGGAATAAACACCACCCCCAAACAGCATTAACAAAAAGAAGTAAACAATCACCAAGTTTAACCACGTAAAAGCACACACACAAGGCTGTGGAGTCCATTATGTGTTGATTAACTATTGCTGATCTTGCTGATCCTAAAGCCTGGTCTGGAGTTATTGACACGGCAGGTGTCTCTTTACTGGCGGAGGGAAAAAATGTGTTTTTCTTTTTCAGAAGGTATAAATGACAATTCATTTGTTAATCTCTACCAAACAGTTAAATAGTCTTTCTTTCTCTTTCTTTCTTTCTTTCTTTCTTTCTTTCTTTCTTTCTTTCTTTCTTTCTTTCTTTCTTTCTTTCTTTCTCTTTCTCTTTCTTTCTTTCTTTCTTCCTTTCTTTCTTTCTCTCTCTTTCCTTTTTTCTTCCTTCCTCCTTTCTCCCTTCCTTCCTTGTTTTATCCATCCAACAAGGGATTGAGGCAGATGCTGAGACAGCCAATATTTGAGCATAGCAGAGGGAGTCTTATGGAAGAAGAGAAGGGTGGAGACAGAGGAGACCCACAAGGAGATCAAGAAAGCTACAGGATCTGAGTGCAAGGGATCCTGCTGAGACTGATGCACCAACCAAGGACAATGCATAGAGAGAACCCAGACCCCCAGCTCAGACGTTCCAACAAGGGATTGAGGCAGATGCTGAGACAGCCAATATTTGAGCATAGCAGAGGGAGTCTTATGGAAGAAGAGAAGGGTGGAGACAGAGGAGACCCACAAGGAGATCAAGAAAGCTACAGGATCTGAGTGCAAGGGATCCTGCTGAGACTGATGCACCAACCAAGGACAATGCATAGAGAGAACCCAGACCCCCAGCTCAGACGTGGCCAATTGGAACTCAGTCTCCACTTGGATCTCCCAGTGAGGGGAGAAAGTGTTGTTGAGCATGAACTCAGTTGACTGATCTTTGATCACATGCCCTGGTGAGGAGGCCTTACCAAGAGGATCCAGGCAGTCCTGATGAGACTTAAAAAGCTATGGGCAGGTGGCAAAGGTGGAGAACTCCCCCTTTCAGTGGACTAGGGAAAGGGGCTAGGGGAGAAGAGGAAGGGAGGGTGGGACTGCAGGGAGGTGAGGCAGGGGGCTTCAATTGAGATATATAATGAATTGAGAAAAAATAACAATTAAAATTAATAATAGAAAGTTATGAATGTGATTGGGACATTCATTTAAAAAGTAACGGAAGCTTTTTTTTTTTAATACCTCGTTAAAAGTTTTGATGTTTGGTTTCTTCACCATTATTGTAAGGAAGGAAGTTATGAGAAACATACTTGAATTTGAAATCATTTTACTTTCTACACTCTTAATTGGAGAGAATATTAAAAAAAAGAATAGCACAGAGGCAGAACTGATTTTTTAAAAGTATATGTTAAATATGGTACAAGTACTATCTTATAGGACAAAGGAAAACATGGTTTGAATTTTTATGGTAATCATAAAATTCTGTGATACTTATCAACTTGAAATTATTTTTAAACATTATAATTTAGTCTTCATTATATTTTTTATTAAATGTTATTGGAAATAGATGTGTGTAAACATATAATTCTGTAACACATAGACAGACATTTAAAATCCCCGTGTCTCTTACCTTTGTTTTTTTCTGCTTTACTGTAAACTGCCATGCATGTATGCATGTTCTTTTCATTTTGTTTCCTTTTCTTCAGGGTTCAGATGTTGGGGATGGGGTCTCACATAGCTCTGGTTTGCCTCAAATTCATTAGATAGGCAAAAATGCCTCTGTGCTGTTTATCTTCCTGTCTTCACTTCCAAAGGGCTGGGATTACAGGTATGTATCTCCACACACAGCATGTTTTTCTTCCTTCCTTTCTTCCTTCCTTCCTTCCTTCCTTCCTTCCTTCCTTCCTTCCTTCCTTTCTTCTTTCTTCCTTCCTTTCTTTCTTCTTTTGTACAAGGCAAGAACCTGGAGGCAGGAGCTCAGGCAGAGGTCACAGAGAATTTCAGTTTACTGGCTTTCACCCCAAGGCATGGTCAGCCTTTAGCACCACCTACATTGTTCTGTGCCATTTCCCATCAATCACTAAGAAAGCACACCATAGTACAGGCCCGTCTGGTGGGAGCTTTTCTTCAACTGATTACCTCTTCCCAAATGACTTTTGGTTGTATCAACTTGACATAAAATTAGCCAGGGCAGTAAAGAATTTATGTTTTAAACTTACAGCAAGTAGATATAATTATAATAATTATGCTGGAAATGATTTGAAATAATTGCTGTGGTTCCTATTTGGAAAAGAAACAGGAGAAAGGAAAAAGTGCACTTAGAGATTACTGTTGTAGTTAGCGCAGAGATCATATCTGGGAGAGCCTGAAGGAAGCTCTGACTAATGGGAGGGAAGGGAAAGGCAAACAGGGAGCAGTGTTTCCAGATGTTTGGCTTGTACGCCTTGGATATGGTACTCCATCCCCTGGAAATAATAGAAGAGGAAGGAAGAATGGAAACAATGACCGGCATTAAAATGCTAACCTTGAGACAGCTGTGAAAGAAACAGGAACGTTTTAAATGAAATGTGGATGTCCCATGCCAATAAAGAGCAGACAAAGTGAATGACCTCACATGGAAGACTGAAAAGTGGAGAAACAAAAGAGACATACTGGAAGGCTCTGAGGAGTTGTCTTACTCCTATAATATGTCAATCCGTTACACAATCAAGATCACTGACTAGCTGTGATCCCAAGAGTAATAAGGGAAAAGTTTCTGAACATACAGTGGTGCTTGTAGAGTTTGAAAATAAACAGAAATTTTGTTTTGTTTTTGTAATTCCAAGGAAGCTAGAAAGTTGTAGATTGTCCTATAAATACAAAATAGTAGACAAAACAAGAGAGTAGAAATCTCTGCCTTCAGCACAGGTATAATTTCAAATGTGTGATGATAATATATATATATATATATATATATATATATATATATATATACACAGGTAGTAAGTGTATATAAATGATTTTGCTAAGCAAGTGAGACTTTATCTTCCTGAAGATAATAGGAAGCTAGTGATATATTCCCAGCAAAGATGAGTTTAAATTTGCATTTTAGGAAAAACAGCTAGCATAAAACTTGAAGATAAATTCATACAGTTTTTTTTTCTTAAACCATGTCCCAAGAAGGAGAAGATTAGTAAGGATATAATAATTTGTATGTGTAATAAAACAATCCTATGTTCACTTAAATTTGGAGACCACTGACATAGGTAAAGGGATTTCTGGGACTGTGGTGTGCTTAATATTCAGTATGGAGATGTAGATTTGATAATTTCTAAAAACAATTAAGACACAGAACTATTTCTTCCTATGGAAAACTGACTGTTCTGCAAAAATATATTTTAGGTTAAAAAAAAGTCCAAATGCTGAAATTTCCAGCATTTCCTCTTTTGGTAGCATTGCTGCTTTCTCCAGAAATTTTATAGCTTTACAAATAACATTGAAACCTTTCAGGAATAAAAAACATGGAGTGGGAGAGAGGATGGTAGAGTCATTGTAATATTGTCAACTGGTAAGTTTACATTAAAGTGTCTGTCCTTGAATGGCACATTGCCAATATTTGAGATAACTTAAAATAGAGAAATGACCATAAATGCATTTTTACTAATATCTATACAAGTATATGTACCTATGTTTATGTTAGAATATTTGTTAGGGTGTATTTTCTATGCTTACGAACTTATAGTGAGAGTAGGAACTGTCCACATTCCAAATGCCACCTTCAGCATTGACCAAATGAAAACAAGCAACCAGAGGAATTGTCAAACATCAGTATAAAGTAAGACATGGGCAAATAAAACAAAGAGAAAAGATATTTTTTTAAGAAATGATGTGATCTCTATTTCCTGACAGGTAATGAATAATTTAAGTTTCCTCAGGGACTTGCCTATTCTTTCCAGTCCCACCCCCTTACTGAAGGCTCTATGCCCATTGCTCTTAAAAAGTAAGACACCAAGTAAACAATAAAAATAAAAAGATAAGACACAATCTTCATTTAGCCTTCTTACGTATTCGCCAAGCCTGAAGAGCGCTCTGATGTAGTCATCTCGCATCTTCTTATGCTCTTTAGCTCCCACGGATGGCCCATATTTGCTTGATTTCTGACTGCAAGAAGAAGTTTTGGAAGTTTTCCAAATATTAACCTTGGCTACTTCTGGGCATTCCTAAGAGCAAAGTTAGCTCTAATTTCTCAGCTTTTTGGGAGTATAGCCAACTGGGACATGTGACACATAGTGGAAAATAACCACCAGTTGTAGCTGTGGGATTCACTGAAGCATTAAGTGGCCCTGAGGATGTTTCAGTTATGATACTGTTCACCCCCAAATCCCGTCCATCACAGGGAGTCACTAGTGACCTTTTTACATTGCAGTTGAGCGCTCATCCAAATTCAGTACATCAGTAAATTGGCTAATATGTCGATGAAGGGCATCTTTCGTCTGTTCTGTTCATAACAATCTGCTCAGTGCTATAGGGGCATTTTTTGAAAACTCTCCATTGTTTATATGATTGTTTATAGAGTTAGTACTTCTAGAAATGTTTTCATTCACAGAATCACTTGAAGAAGTGGAACTTATGTTGAAACACATGTTACTAAATAAATTTTTGAAACATTCCTTTGGAACTGTTCAATGTATACAAGTCACGGGAGACTCAGCTCATGTTAGTAGAACAGTAATTAATATGGGAAGATATGTCATTTTACAGTAGTTCAGAGTAGGAAGAAAGTATTGCACTTGAGAAACGGGCTCTGCACAGCAGCCTAGGCAGTGCTTTTACCAAACATACTAAATAATAAGAGCTGTCTTTAAAGTAACTGAGTGATTCCATACATGTTGGTGGAATCTGGGCATCCATGTGAGAGTAATTTACAGAGTTGCCTCTGTAAATATACCTTTGCAATTGCCTTTAGGCCTAGACTATCAGTAAAAGGATGAATATTACTTTTGTTAGTCTGTGGTTAATGTAGTCACACAATAAAACTGTTCTGTGGTTCAGAGCTATGAGAAAGCATATCATAAAACTTAGTCAAGAAAGGGCCTATGAAAGATAGGAAAGTGCAAATCAAAATGACCCTGAACTTCCACCTGACACCCATCAGAATGGCTAAGACAAAAAACTCAAGTGACAACACACACTGGAGAGGATGTGGAGAAAGAAGAACCATACTCCATTGCTGGTGGGAATGTAAACTTGCACAACCACTTTAGAAATCAATCTTGCATTTTCCCAGACAGTTAGGAATAGTGCTTCCTCAAGATCAAGCTATACCACTAGACATATATCAAAAAGATGCTCAAGTACACAATGAGGACATTTGCTCAACCATGTTTGTAGCAGCTTTATTCTCAATAGCCAGAAGCTGGAAACAATCCAGACGCCCCCCAAAGGAGGAATGGATACAGAAATTGTGGTACCTTTCCACAATGGAATACTACTCAGCAATTAAAAACAAGGAAATCATGAAATTTGTAGGCAAATGGTGGGATCTAGAAAAGATCATTCTGAGTGAGGTATCCCAGAAGCAGAAAGACGCAAATGGTATATCCTCACTTATAGGTGGATATTAAACATATAATATTGGATAATCATACTAAAGCCTATTCACCTAAGGAAACTAATCAAGAAGGAGGACTCTGAGTAAGATGCTCAATCTTCATTCAGAAAAGCAAATGAGGTGAATATCAAATGAGGGAGAAAACAGGGAACAGGACAGACAGGATCCTATCCCAGAGGGCCACTGAAAGACTCTACCCAGCAGTGTATCAACATATGCTGAGACTCATAGCCAAACTTTGGGCAGAGTGTAGGGAACCTTAGGAAATAGGGAGAGATAAAAAGACCTGAAGGGTATAGAAGCTCCACAAGGAGAGCAACAGAACCAAGAAATCTGGGGTCTTTTCAGAGACTGATACTTCAACCAAGGACCAGGCATGCAGATAACTTAGAACCCCTGCACAGAAGTAGCCTATGGCAGCTCACTGTCTAAGAGGGTTCCCCAATAATAGGAACAGGGATTGTCTCTGACATGAACTGATTGGCTGGCTCTTTGATCACCCCCACCTGAGGGGGGAGCATCCTTACCAGTCCACAGAGGAAGACACTGAAGCCAGTCCTGATGAGACCTGATAGATGAGGGTCAGATGGAAGGGGAGGAGGACCTCCCCTATCAGTGGACTTGAGGAGGGGCATAGGAGAAGAAGAGGGAGGGAGGGTGGGATTGGAAGGGAATGGGGGAGGGGGCTACAATTGGGGTACAAAGTGAATAAACTGTAGTTAACATAAAAAAATAAAAACAATTTCAACTGAGTCCTGCATCTAAATAAGATTTGGATATGTACACAGAGAGGGATAACACTGTGTAGAGACAAACATGCAACAAGGCGTTGATGCAAGACAATGCAAGTCCTGTAAAAGAACGAATGCATATAAACTAGGGACAACAGAGGAGATGCACAACAGGTTAGGTTGCCTCTTTTCCTGGAAGACATGTTCAAATACCTATTCTTCCCAGATCCTTTACCAACAACAGGCAAAGAAGCAATTCTTTTCCCAAGTGTAACGCTGCGGATCACTGAATTTATTGAGGTTACCTACAGGAACATAAACACAGTGTTATGACTGTGGACATAGGTGACACAGGCCTCCGTACCGTCAAACCCCAACATGGAGACCTCATTGCCGCTACATCTCTAAACACATCCTTTTTCTAGGCAACATTTTATAGCTTATATGACTTCAGGAATGGGGTCTCATGAGCCTTGGAGCCTGTTCCATTTATTATTGTAACATCTTATGAGTTTCAAGATCTAAATACCTTCCTTCCTAGTAATGTTTTAATCTAAAGGAAATAGTTATAGAACATTATCAAATTGTGGAGCGGTCTATGCTAACATGATGTTGTTCCAGCTTTATTATTTTTACTTTATTAAAGGTTCCTGTAAACAGTTAATTTTGTCTTCATGTAGATTTCATTAGCTAAGTTCAGCAAGATATCAATTAACATTTTCCCATTCCCACTGGTTTGATGTTTATTAGGTACTCACAGGTAAACATATTTGATTAGTGTTCTGTTACCTTTGGATAAATAATTATATAAGATGTATAAATAACAAGTGACCCACTTCATTAAAACGTATAATTTAGTTTTTTGATAAACAAATATATTTAATTTGATCATATAACTTTTAAACAATAATCCTAACGAAATAAAATATATATGAATTCACAAATACTGAAGCAGCAAGCATAGACCAACATATGTCTGAAGCATGTCTTCTATGTATATACAGTACTCAATTTAAAAGCAAAGACTAACATTTGGGCTTAAAGAAAGCTCCTAAATATCCAGCTTTTATGAAAAATGTTTTAATTTTAATGACTTTAGATTCACATTATGTAGATTATGCAAGTGTACAAAACTAAACAAATCATTCTATTTTTCATGAAAGTTTGTTTCAGTTTGATAACTCATTTTGTTACTTTCCTTGTTTTCCATGATTAATGTAACTTTCTATTACAATCCCTTGCTCCAACTCTCATAATCCATCACCTACATCATTGTTTTAGTCATGAAAACAATGCTTAGCCCATTTTACAGCAAGGCAGAAGTGACTTTAATCTTGAAAATTCTTATGTGCACATGTCAATTTTCTTTGGACTTGTAGTACCTTCCTCATTACAAATTGTTTATGTTCATAATCTCAAAAGAGCTACACATATGACAGATTAAGATGTAAATTATGGAATTCTCTCAAGGAAATAAACAAGCCTTAGCTCGAAATTATTATAAAAGTCTTTCGTGAAGCAGAATACAACTGTGGCCAATGAAATACCCTAGCAAAATGTAGACTTAAATTAATGTTATCAAATGACAGTGTTCAGAAAAGAACAGATTGCAGAAACTCCAGATGACTTCCCAGAGATGTAGCATGGGTACTAAATTTGAGATGTGGTTAGTCATGAAGTTCCTTGGGGTAAAAGTATGCCACTGTTAAGTTAGAGGATAGGCTGTATTTAAAATTATGAAAGTTTTAGTAATTTGTTTCTACCTATAAACCTTGCTTTCTGGCTTTTAAAGATCTGCTTCTGGAATTTTTCTTGTAAACTGAAGTATGTCAACCATAACTCGGTTGTTGTGCTTAAAGCTCACCCTGAAGTAGGCTTGGGGAGACACTGGAATCTCAGTCACCCTGTATAGTCAGTGGCTAGCTAATAAGGGCTTTCTATTGGCTTAAGCCATGTCTGAGCAGTCTTCTCTGGTGAATACCCCACAACATTTCTGAAAATCCACCAAGATCCCAAATACTATACCTTGAGACACCAGGGGTCTCACAGCCCTTGGAGCAAGAAGGGTACAGAGGTCAGGGGTCTCCTAGAGAGTGCTCAACCTGAAATATTCCAAGTACCCAGGGCTCCCTTTGATCAATCACTGTCTAATGCTTCAGAGGGGTAGGACGTCTCTACTCCAAAAGGAAAGAAATTAGACAGTCACCTGGTCTGCCACCTCTGCAAGTGAGTCTGGTTAAGACTAATTCTGTTTGGTTACATAGGAGAGGCTGGAAAAGGCTGCTGATTCAGTGACTGGTAAGCATGTGAGAAGTCATTGGATCCCTCTGTTGGTTCAAGTTTATAAATGTGTGGTGGCCACCCCTGGTTGGTCTCTCTCTCCCTCTCTCTCTCTCTATTTCTCTGTTTCTCTCTCTCTCTCTTTCTGTGTATCTTTCTAAGTGCTGTTTCCTTGTATTGACCAGTGGCTTTCTCTGATGATTAGACTCAGTTAGACTTCCAGATACCTAGCAAACTGTTGATGTCTTACCTTTTGTCAGAAGAATATATCTCCCAAATGAAGTTTCTTCCACCAATCAAAAAGTAGAGTTGGACTATCTCTCAGCTTCACAACAAAGATTCCCAGTGCTGTGGGCAAACCCCAATTCCTCAGGCCTGGCCTGATACCAAGTTCCTAAACTTTACAACTAACCATTTCAGCTATCTCTGTGCAAACCGTACTTCCTGGATTGAAAAGACAGGCATCCTGGTGTCCTGCCAGTCACCCTAGAATATACAAACCTCTCCCACCTGTGAAGAAACCTAGGACTTCTTGTTTTCATGAGGTTGATTCTTCCAGAGAAAAAGCTGTACACTGTCTTGAACTTGAAAGAAGTGTTCTTCACCTCCCCCCCCCATTGTCAGAGGAGGGTCAATCCATCTTCACTTTTAAATAGACATACCCAAGATAGGTTACAGTGAGTGACATACTGGGAAAAGGTTGCTCCAAAATTTAAAGATACAGACTTCTTGCCCTTCCCTCAGAGGTTTAATTGGGAACATAGATTATAAAAGGATTTTTGACTTAAACTCTGGGGCCATAGAAATATCCGGTGACATACCCATCCAAACATCTGGATTTTGTAACCACATGTTGGCCTACCTGCCTAAGAGTTGTGGAGGCTACAGCTAATTTAGTGAAAGACAAGTTAACTCTAGGTCAAGGTCTTACACTCACAGCACTCCACCTTATGTAGGGAGGGATTTACCCCTCTGTGATTATGTTTGAAGACCTCCCATCCTGCTTCCCAGGCTCACAGGCAATCAGTTGACAGAACCCTCTATTTTTTATGGGCACTTCAGTTTTCCACACAGGTCATTCATTATACTCTTTGACAGAGCCAGCCAATCTGACTCCACAATCAGTTTCTTTTTGTTCAAATCCAGTGATGTTGTCTGAATCAAGCAAATAACCAAAGGGGCACTGAAGCAAGCTCGTGTAGACAAGACCCTACAGTGTGGTTCTCTCCACTCCCTCAACAGTAATGGTAGCTGGCATTACACTATGGATCCACTACACCCAGGTCAAGAAAGCAGAAGCCATAGATGCTGTTGCCAAATGGACTCTCTGAACTGTGGACCCACTAAAGTTGAAGTTTCATTGGATCCAGGGCCTTACTACTCCCTTTGTCTCTACCTCCTCCTGAGTCTTCTATTTTAGATAGAAGTGTGTGTGATAATGAGTGTGAATATGGGGTCATGGTCTAATTCCCATCACCTTTAAGGCTGGCCTGGAAACAGGAAGACAGATACTACAGGGAGGAAATTAGGTAGTATGACTACAGACAAACAACCCACATTCCATCCTGGCCTTTAGATTTTGATGCCTACTTTGCATTGTTATCAGTTCTATGCATGCCCATTGGCTGGGACCCCTAGTTTCCAGAACAATGCTTATTTACATTGCAAAAATTGGGTTTATAAAAATGAAGCTTCCGGAAATTTTCCTTTGAACATATTTTGGCCTTAGAAACAAAACAAACAAAAACAAGAAAACAAAACAAAAACAAACAAACAAAAGACAAACCCTGGGAGATAGAGCTAATCCTTTTATCCAGGAATCACCCATGATCGCTGGTTATGATTAGCCTGGCCTCTGTGTACTACATAGGGAAAAGAACTAAACAGACTGTCAGCCCATTCACTGACACAACTCGCTGTGATTGGAGTGTCCCAAATTAATGTCAGAAGATTTATAAGAGGCTGAAACTTGTCTAATATCCAAAACCTTTAACCTAGGTTCTTCCCATTATTCTGATTCCACTATTTTGCCTCATAGGTTAATCATAGGGATAACCACAATATTACAGAGCTTCTGAGACTTCTTGGTAGGCCTTTACCAATGGTTTGACTAAATATGCCTCTTCTGATGCTTTCCAAACTAAAGAGACAAATTAATCGGGCCCAAGAGGTATAAAAACAGCAGTTAGACTTCTTTGCAGAAATGATTCCACTAAATGGAGAGGCTTAGGCCTACTTCTCATAAAGAAAGTACATAGGGCTTTGAAAGAAACCTGTTATTTCTATGTTAATTGATGAGTAGTAATTAGAGAAAATCTTGTCATGTTGGCGAATATTAGTCTCAGCCTCTGTTTTCTTAGTCCTCCTTGCTAAATACTCTTCTGTCAGATTGGATTAACATCAGGGCCTTACATCTTAAACTAAAACAGAACGAGTCCATGATCTGACTCACTCACTAAGATCACGGGAATGTAACAGGGCCCCAGACCTTAAGACTACTGATTCCATGATGGTAACGCCATTCAGGCTATAGAACTCAGCTTGTAGACAGCACCACCTGCCAAAAACGAAAACAAAGATCCAGTCCATCAAAGTCCATGGTTATGAGAAAGTTCCTAAATGTACTAACCTTGCTTGTTGGTTTCTATTTTTCTTATTCTGGCTAGCTAGTGTTAACTGAAATATGTCAATCCATAACATGGTATCTCTAATTAAAAGTTCCCTCTGAAAAAAGGCTCAGGGCCACAATGGAATCCTCTGGTCACCAGCTTACTAATAAAGACTTTCTATTGGCTTAATCCGGTGTCTGAGCAGTATTCTCTGGTGAGAACCTTGGAACATGAATCACTTTTTTTTTTTTTTTTTTTTTTTAGCAGTCATGTTTGGTTCTGTCAATCCAGTCTCTGGTTTCTGGCCATCCAGGCAGTGTCAGGCACGGACTCCCTCTCGTGGCATGGGCCTCAAGTTAAACCAGACATTGATTTTATTGAGTTTGTTCTTTGACAATTTTATCCATGTTTAATCTGGTTTCTATTATTATACTCCACCTCTCTTCCCAATATCCCTGTGACTACCATCTAGCTCCCTCTTCCTTAAAGTTCCCTCCCACATTCACGACTGCTTTATAGATGGTGGGGTTTGGGTCTTTGTTTGATCATTTTTTGGGAGGACGCTGTTTGTTTTTTGGATATGTTTGTTTGTTTTTGTGTGTTTTGAGACCCATTGGTTTCCACAAGGATCATCTCTGTGACCATGGGTTGGAAGTATCCATTGCAGCCTAGCTGGCTCCCTGTGGTGCACAGCTGAAGACAATGACTGCCCTCCCCTGGGTGGTATCAGCAGCCAATAGTAGAGCAGAGAAGGGTAAGTTCCCATAAGCACTTTCGTATCCATGACTGACTGCTTGTAGTCTAATCTTATGGAGGCTCATTGCAAGAAGCTACCTACAGCTACTGTGAGATGGTGACAATGGTGATTGTGCCATGCCTTGAAGATATTTCCCAGTCCTTTCCCATCTATCCCAGCTCCAGCTTTGTCTCTGTCTATTCCTGTACACTGTGCCCAGAGAATTAGAGAGAAGAGGATATGTGTTCTGTATGGGTCTTAGTGCTCGATCATGAGTTGGTTTCAGTATCATGAAGATCTATGAGTCCCTGCATTTACCACTTTTCATTGCAAAAAAAAAAGACATTTCTGACTAAGGCCAAGAGCAGTATTTCTGTATGTGTTATAAACATAAATATTTAGGAGGCAGATTGGCACCATGAAAATTTATGTGAACAACAGCAGTAAGTTCCCCCTTAGGGCCTATGATTTCCTTAGCCATGGAGATTTTCCAGAAATTTACTGTCCCACTCCTCTCACAGAGCAAGAGAGGACTCATTTTTATCAGTTAGGGAAAAGTTTTAAATTAAAATGAGTTTCTCAAAGTCTTCACTTTTTTCATATTAAAATCAACATTTTCCACATTATGTCTTTACTTTTTAAAAAGTGTTAACCCACAGTTTCAATTTAGCCAGTGCTTGGCACAATGAATATGAAATGCTTTTTCCTGGAAAATGTGTTTGCTCATTAAATTTGACAGTCATTGCTTATGTGGTAAGTTTTGTCAGTGCCAAGAACTATCTGGCATGGCTGCCAGCAACAGGTCCATTATTTTAATTGTCTTTAACCTATAATCAATATTTACTGCTTTCCATGGAAAGAGACTGCAGAGCTAAGCAGTATGAAAAGTGAGTTTACTCTTCTGCGCCTTAATTTCAGTTTCTCCATGTAAAAGATAAAATGAAAACTTCGTCTGGAAGGTACCTTCTTATCAAAACCGCTTCCTTTCCCCAAGTTTGTGAGATGCTCACATCAGCCAAACCATGCTTATTTCAAACGAAACAGTTCAAGCTCATGGCTAAATGAGACTCACATTCTGCTTCATCATAAAGTCATCTATATTTATTGCCAATGGAAATTTTGAATTTGAAAAGCATTTAGCAAGAAATAAATTCTTTCAAGCAAAAAAAAATCTCTAGAATTTTCTCTGAGAATCTGGAGATGTGCTAAGCATGAACTTAGACTTAGATTTTTCACAAAACCTACTTTATTTAGGGTTCTTTAACACCTTTACCTCCCTTCCAACCCCCATTCTTAAGTAGGAGATTAGGGCTGTGGACCTCTTTTATCTACTTCCTACCCTACTTCTACCCTACTGATTAGGGCCTATGGGTGTTTAGGGGATTACTAAACTCAGTCATTAGGATACCAGCAGTCCAGTCCAAAGGCCAACACCAAGCAGCAGCAGAGACACTAAGACAGCAAAAGACATAAGACTCAAATGGATTGCCCTGAGAAATTCTCTGGAACGTTTCTCTCAGCAAAGTCAAGTGTCAAAGCACGGAGATCAATCTAGTGATGTCAATCCAAAAACCAATGTCTCACTGTGCTTAGGAATCTATATATCTTCTCTCCTCAGAGTCCACCCACAGATATTCTCATCTGGCCAAAGTCATGCCTCTCCCAAGAGAGCTCACAATCAAACACCACATTCCCTCTCCCAAGCCAGCCTCCAGGAAAACATCACGTGCCCAGCTTGCAGCAAAACATCACATGGCAAAACTGAGTCTTCAAGGAAACCGGAAACTTCCACTTCACCTGCAGTTTTAAACCAAGTTAGCATAAGTGGGAGGAGGCCGAAAATAAAAGGTGGAATGATGCCTTGATATTTTAAACAAGCAAGCTGACAACAGAGATGCACTGAAAATCATTATACTTCGGGCTGGAGAGATTTCTCAGTGGTTGTCAGCATTTCCTGATACTCCAGAATACCTGAGTTGGATGTCCAGCATGAATGGATATATCTACAACACAATTCCTATATGTAAGATTCAGGGAACAACACAGAAGAGAGGTGAGAAAGGTAACCGCCAGAAGAGCAGGATGTCTGCTGTGAGACAGACTCCTAGAAATGACATGCTAGCTACATGATGCCACAACAATATGGTGGCCTAACCAAGAAGCCAAAAGGGATAACCTCAATAGACATGCTAACAGGAAAGGGGGAAATTTCATGGTGCCCATTCCTAGACCAAAAACAAACAAACAAAATCCCCGCAAAACCAAAAACAAACCCAAAACTATAGTCAACTAAGGTATGCTGAGCAGAGAAGAAATAGTCTGGCGCCAGGGTAGAGTTCCCTAATTGGTTACCCAATGCCAAATGATCAACCCTGAGATGATACACATTCAAATACCACTAAACGGGCTGGCCACATCATAGTTATATATTTAAGCACTTATATGTACGGAACAATAAAGAAAAAGAAAGCATGAATTTGAGAGGGAATAGATCAAATACATTGAATGGGTTGGGGAAACTAAAAGGAAGGAAAAAATGATTTCATTACATTTCATTTTAAAATAATATGTAAATAATTATCTATTTACATATTACATGTCAATCATTTGAAGTTTATTAAGAATCTAAAACACATACTTATATTTTTAAATAATTTTAAAATATTAAAGAGATTATATTATGTAAATAAGCTTGGTATGGTGTATTCAAGGATGGGAAATAGGGTTTAATATAGACAAAAACAGAAACAAAAAAATCACAACAATATGAAATACCAGAAATGCTAGAATAGAATATGTCCTTCTCTGTGTCTATAGAATGCGACGTATGAGTTCTCCTCAAGATTTCCTTAGAATAATAAATATTTGGCAAGAACTGAAGTTGTAAAAAAACCAGGACTTGGTAGAATAAATTCCTATGTGTTAGACTTATGAATTATTGCATTTGGATTTTTTGAACAACAGTTACTAAATGCATTGTTGATGACATGAGACTGACAATGTAGTTTTTATTGCACATGGCTAAGTGAAAGAGTGTGTGTGAATTAACAATTTAGATTATGTGTAAATGGGCACATCTAGAAGACAACAATAAACATTAATCTGCTCATTCTGATTTTGTTTACTTGCCACAGTCTCTAATTTTTTACACTTGAACATTGTATGTGTAACTTCTACAATTATTCCTATAATAAAAATTACAGCATGGATGGAGTCATGAAATGTAAGAAAAGAAAGAAGATTTAACACTTTAAAGAACATTTTTAAATACTCTGTTTTAGAGACTTAACTTCAAATGATTGATCAAAATATTGCCACCAAAAAAATGCCTCATGATGTTATCATTACTGAATCGTAATTTATTTCCTTTTTAGGAAAAGAGAGTGAATAAAGAAACATAGCAGTAGAGGATTATGGATGGTAAGTATGTAATTTATCATGCTATACCCTCTAGTCATTTAGCTACCTAACATAATTACATTGAACAAAAAGTATATGAAACCAGAAAACTATTCATTTTTTAACTACAGTGGAATTAATATTTTTTTATCAAATATAATTATAACCTTGATTCTTTTTCTGTTACAGATCATCCAGTAAGCAAAAATGTCTGGCATCAGAAAAACATCATGTAATTTTGTTATAGAAAAAGTAATTTTTAACCATAAGAGTATGTACCAAGTGATGTTTTATGATATAGCTCAGTGAGCAAATGTTTTGTGTGCATCATATACAAAGCAGTATGTGAATTCTAAATAACATCATGAAATTACAAAATGTACCCTGATCACAACTAACTAGGATGCGATGAAGGAAATCAAGGTGTGTGTAACAGGAAAAAAACATACTTAGCTGGATAACAGAACTCCTGTCTTAGATTTTCAGAGGCAGCTGAGAACAATCCACCATGCTTTCATTGCAATGCTTACTTACCACTAAAAGTTCATGAAAATGTAATTATGATTGTAGCAGTACTAATGGCTGATATACTTTTCAAGATCAGTAGACCATGAGAGTGGGACAAACTCATTTATATAAGAATGAGTTTGCTTCATTATCTTCCATCACAGAATGATGAAGCAAGATGATTCTGGCTTGATGCCAGAAGCATGAGCCTAGACTTCCCAGTTCCCAGAACAAAGAGAAAATAAATTTCTTCATAAATTTTCTAATCATTTGTTCTTATGTAGTAGTGAGAAAGGTGGCAAGGCACCATAGTCACTGAAAAAATGTATCATCCAAAGATGAAACAATGGCTTACCTCTCAGAAGAAGACCATAAATCATAACACCTATAGGCCATCATTATTTTGTCATGTGCCTGCAGACAAAATGGAACCCACTTTATTGAACAACAATTTTGCAGATTAAACAAAGTTGTATAGAGAAAGGTTTTCACACTCTAAAGTAGTAGGTTACATTACCAAGGAATATTTAGGTAACCGTCACCTAATAGCAATGCAAAAAGCCACCAAGTACCCTCATGACATGTCAGGGAGTAACTGCTTCTGCAGTGACCTGCCAATCACCTCAAGTGCACCCCAGTTTTAGAGTGATCAGGAGAAAAAAAAACTGTAGGTTTAAATTTTATTATCATTGGGAAATAAACATCAAATTCTCATTTTAAATTTCAGGTGTTTTTTTTTGTTTGTTTGTTTGTTTTGTTTTTTTTTTTTTTTTTTAGTGACAAAACCTGAGTGATGGCTGGTGGACTAAAAATACTGCTTCATTCAGAAAGCAAAAGTTATGCCATATAAATCAGATTATAATTATAATTTTTCAAAAGTTCAAGATATGCAAGTCATGGTAACAAAAACATTTTTCAAATATTTGTGATTATTTACTAATGTTCATTCTTAGGTTATCTTTTTCAAACTACTGAAAAATATGCTTTGTTTTGCATCTATTAAAATACTTTATCATATTAAGTGACTACAGGACCTTAAGGAGCAGTCTTAATTTTTGGCATCATGGTATAAAAGTGCCAGCTGTGTACATTTAAAATCAAAGCAGAGGGAAAAAATAATAAATATGTGGAAGAGGTTCACACAGGGAATGGAAGAAATGAGACAGGTAGGCAAAATAATGTGGAGAAAATTAAAATCAAGGGTCATTTGAGGGGCGATGTGGAAACTTAATAGAGTAGGAGCTTCTTAAAATATCTACAAATATAAAATAAATATAAATGCAATCATCAATAATGGGAACCAGAACCCCGAGTAGACATCTCTTGCCACCAAATGAAACCTTCAGTGCCAAGAGCTGGTTAAACATAACTGATTCAAGATGTTGTCTTTCTAGAGCTTTTACTCTTACTGACTAGTGTTCATGTTACTGGGAAGTAATGTGTATGCTACCAAGAGGGAAGTGTGAACACCAAATTCTTTGATTTATAAGGGTGACCTGCCTACAAAATGTGCTGGACCAAATTTTGTGAGAGAATATAATAACTATCTGAGTGGATATAAGGCCCTCTCCATGGGATAGAATTCACGCCCAGTACTGTTCAGATAGCCACGAACCTGAAACTAAATAGGACATATACCTAGAAGAAAATGAGATATTACTGTTCTGATAAGGGAACACAAATAAAATGACTCATCACAACATTTTCCTAACTCAATGAACAGTGTCTTGCTCAGCCATCATCAGAGCAGGTACCACCTACTGTAGATGAGCAGAAATACCGAGACTGACAACTTGACAATGTGACCAGTGAGAGACTGTGGAACACTGGGTCCGGAGTGGGAGGTCTCCATCAAATCCTTTTCCTCCAAGCAATAGGAAAAATCTGTGGAACAGAAGTCAGGGGACTGTGAGAGCTAGTGGGGAAGGAAGACACAACCCAAACAAGGATTCTAGACAGAGCAGGACAGAGGCACAAATGCGCTCACAGACACTGGCAACATGGACAGGGGCCTGCAAAGGTCTGAGCCAGATGAGGTCAAGTACTGAGACGACAAATGGACAAAAAGCCCTATCCCTAATCCAGAAGCTATTTGCAATTGTGTAAAGTAAAAATAAGTTTTCTCCTATGGAGAAGCAGGATACATAAACCACACTTAATGATAAGGCAGTAAACAGTCCAGCAGCAAATAGCCCACACAAAATAAACTCAATAGTTTTGTTGGAGAGTCTTTCTTTCAAAATGCTTTCTCTAGGCATTTTTTTTAATATTACATGTCATATACTTATATATTATGGGTTCTAGTTCTGTGTGTGAATAAATGTGCCATAATTATATGTGATACTTGTGCTTTGAATTTTTTTCTGTTCTTGTATTTGTTTTGTCTTATTCTAGTCTTTTTTTAAGCCTTATATTATTTTTTATTTATATTTTATTTTAATTTTATTATATTAATTATAGTTTATTCACTTTGTATTCCAGCTGTAGCCCACTCCCTCATTCCCTCTCAATCCCACCCTCCCTCATTCTTCTCCTCCCATGCACCTTCCAAGTTAACTGAAAGGGGAGGTCCACATCCCCTTCCATCTGAACATAACTTATCAGGTCTCATCAGGGCTGTCTTTCATAGTATTCCTCTGTGGCCTGGTCAGGCTGCTCCCCCTTAGGGGGAGGTGATCAAAGAGCCAGACACTGAGTTCATGTCAGAGACAGCCCCTGCTTGCCTTATTAAGGAGCCCATGTGAAGACTGAGCTGCCATGGGCTACCTCTGTTCAGGGGCTCCAGGTTATCTCCATGAATTGTCCTTGGTTGGAGTATAAGTCTCAGAAAAGACACCTAGGCACAGATTTTTTTGTTCTGTTGTTCTCCTTGTGGAGCCCCAGACCCTTCCAAATCTTTCTATCTTCCCCCCTTTTCATAAGATTCCCTGGGCTCTCCCCCCAAATTTTGGCTATGAGTCTCAGCATCTGCTTTAATACCTTGCTGAGTAGAGTCTTTCAGAGGCCCTCTGTGGTAGGCTCCTGTCTTGTTCCTTATTTTTACCTTTTCCCAATGTCTATCCCATTTGCCTTTCTGAGTGAAGATTGAGCATCATAACCAGCCTCCTCCTTGCTTAGCTTCCTTAGATGTACATATATTAGTATGATTATCCTATATTATGTCTAATATCCACTTATAAGTGAGTATATACCATGTGTGTCTTTCTGCTTCTGGGATAGCTCACTCAGGATGATCTCTTCTAGTTCCCACCATTTGCCTACAAATTTCATGATTTCCTCATTCTTAATTGCTGAGCAGTATTCCATTGTGTAAACATACTACAATTTCTGTATCTATTCCTCAGTTGAAGAGCATCTGGTTGGTTTTCACCTTCTGGCTATTATGAATAAAGCTGCTATAAACATGGCTGAGAAAATGTCCTTGTTGTATACTTGAGCATCTTTTGGATATATGCTTAGGAATGGGACAGCTGGATCTTGAGGATGCACTATTCCTAATTGTATGAGACAGCGCCAGATTGATTTCCAAAGTGGTTGCACAAGTTTACATTCCCACCAGCAATGGAGGAGGGTTTCCCTTTCTCCACATCCTCTCCAGTATGTACTGTCACTTGAGTTTCTGATCTTAGACATTCTGAGGGTTGTAAGGTGGAATCTCAGGGTCATTTTGATTTGCATTTTTCAGATGACTAAGGACGTTGAGCATATCTGTGTTTCTCTGTCATTTGATATTCCTCTGTTGATACTCTCTGTTTAGCTCTGTACTTCATTTTTTTATTTGGATTACTTACTTTTTTGGTGTTTAACTTTTTTGGTGTTCTTTATATATTCTGGATATTCGCCCTTTGTCAGATGCAGGGTTGGTGAATTTGTATATGTGTAAATATAATGTGTTTGTATGTGGGTATATTTTATGAAACTGAAATATATTTCATATTTCATTAAACTATGAAACATTATAGCATTTACAGAACTCTGTATCTAGGAGGCTTAGGGGAAAATGTTGGTAGCAGAATATGTGTGGCATGAAGCCATATAAAAAATTGGAGTTAGGAAGAATACCACCACTAGCAAGAAGGGGAAGATCAAGAAAAATATTATCTGATAATACCACAATGAGACCCATTATTTTGAATGCTAATTTAATCCCCCCCAGAAAATTAGTAAATTTAAAAGCACCTTTATGTTCACACACATGATAAAATATGCAAACGTCTGTCTCCAATTCCTCATATGACAACCAGGTCTTGTGGTGACCCTTAACAATACACAGTCTTGGTTATTTCCCTATCCTTTAGCATAAGTTTATCGATCTACCAGTTTCTACCAAAAATTTAAAAGCTATGAAAAACGATGTATTTTAGCTCTGAGATTAGGTTACAAATTGTATTTATTTATTTATTTATTCATTCATTCATTCGTTCATTCTTTCTGCTTCATCTCTATAATTTCCTCTGGCTTTCCATCCCATGACTCACCACCTGCCTTGTCATGAATAACAGTGATTTGTCAAAAGAAGGGTTCACTTGGATTAGAAACAAGACTATCAGAAAGCACTTCAATGTGCCTGAAGGCTGACACTGACCTGGTTCCGACAAACACCACTGCCTTCCCTTCACTACCAAGGAACAGACCCTGAAGAAGACTTCAGTTCAGCTGCATCTGTTTACCACCTGCTGCCACAGAAAGTGTGACACATTGATGTTTGTTATATTTAGCTTCTAAAGCTATGGATAATTTATTGCACCTCAAAGGATAACTTAGAAGACTCATAATTCTTCCACTCTGAGTTAACACCGTTGGAGGAAATTATTCATACATCATATTGACAAGGATTGAAGTTTAATGATGCCTATTCATGATAATGGAAGATGCTGATAAAGACTCTTGCCATTGCTTATAATGTGTGAATTGGTTCAGTTTTAAACAGAAGATAATTTATCAATGTAACTAAATTTGTAAATGTTTATTTATACTCACAGGCTCAGCAACTTAATGTGCACACCACCAGAGGAATGATTGTATTAATTATGACTCACATATAATGAAATATTCTGCTGCTCCCATAAATGGAATATCTAAATGAGTTGTCATATAAAGTTATCAAAGTAAAGTATTTGCTATTTTTATAATATTTCTTATGTTATTTTACTCAGAATTTTTTTATCTTTACACAATGACCCTTGTGGAGTTTTCCTTAATCTTTATTCTAGTGTTTATTAGGAGAATTTCAAAGTTAAGCTGTTGACTCATAAAGTCATTTCCTGGGCTCAATCTTTCCACTGCTACTTTTGAAATGTACTTAGATACATTGTGGTTCAACTTCTTCATAAATCAGTTAATTTCTGATTCAAGCACATGTTGATAAACCAATGAATAAATACAAGCCAAGGTTAACGTAGTGCTTGGAGTATAGCACCTAGTGTTGATTTCCTTCTAAACAGTGTTTACATTTGAACATGAGGAAGTTAACGTATCTCACAGATGCTTCTAACTTCCTGGTTATTGAAGGAGACAAGACACAACTGGATTAAGGGTAGAATCTGCTTTTCAGTGTTCAGATTGCATATTTACCTACTATTCCATTACTCCTAGTTCTAGAGGGTTTAAGTCCACAAGAACGCCTGTACATACACTTTTTTTGATACAGAATAAATGAACAATAATATCATTCTCACTAAAGACATTATCTTCATATTCTCACACAATAATCACACCTGTTTGGGGATTGTTCAGAAATTTCTAGTACTATGAGTGTGGTTTGTTATATCAAAACCATTAAAAAGAGTTTATACAAATTTCAATTCATTATTCACTTAAAACACATGCAAAATAGTGAGAGATACATGGAAAAATATTCTTTGAGAAAGCATTGGTAAAAACCAAAGATCACATTCACAAGAACTCCTCTAGTTTAATTAAAATCTCCAGTGATGACTATAATCACTATTTAAACATAATAATTTGGTTCTTCCAAATAAATTAAAATAATATTCTACTTCACTAGTATCAGTTTGATATGTCTATTAGACCAGAATCAAAAGTTTTTGTTTTTAATTATCATGTTTAACATACTAAAAATCGGTAAATATTAACCTGTAAGATTAGTAACAGAGTAAATTATTTTTAAAGAGGTAGCTAAGCAAATATGACTTAAGCACGAGATGTATAAGATGAAATATAAAATGAAATATAGCACTTATTCTTAGCCACAGAAACATTCTACACATTCTAAGTCATTTTAGGAAGGAAGGAAAGGTGCATTATCAAAATTACATAGATTTGTTCAGGTATTTATGGAAACTCCTTGCTTATTTTAACAGTCCAGCTGGTATAATTACATACAATTTTTTAGCATCTTGCTGTGACAAGATCTTAAATAGCATATCTACCATCCTTCTTTCATAAAAGGTACAGTATTTTTACAAAATGAATCACAGTTTTAAAAACTTATATACTTAAGACACTATGTTTATGTCAATTGGTGTTTAAAGCAAGGTATTGTACAAATCAGAAAAGTTGTCTTTAAAGTCTTTTTATCTGTCCATAAATTTTATTTTTTAATTAAATGTTATTTTATTAATTACAATTTATTCACTTTGTATCCTCCCATAAGCCCCTCCATCCTCCCCTCCCGATCCCAACCTCCCACCGCCTTCTTCACACATGGCCCTCCCCAAGTCCACTGGTAGGGGCGGTCTTCTTCTCCTTCCTTCTGATCTTAGTCTATCAGATCACATCAGGAGTGGCTATATTGTCATCTTCTGTGGCCTGGTAAGGCTGCTCCCCCCCTCAGGGGGAGGTTATCAAAGAGCAGGCCAATCAGCTTATGTCAGAGGCAGTCCCTCTTCCCATTGCTATATAACCCACCTGGACACTAAACTGCCATGGGCTACAATGTGTGCAGGGGTACTAGGTTATCTCCATGCCTGGTACTTAGTTGGAGTATGAGTCTCTGGGAAGACCCCTGTGTTCAAATTTTCTGGGTCTGTTGCTCTCCTTGAGGAGTTCCTGTCCTCTCCAGATCTTATTATTTCCCACTTCTTACATAACATTCCATGCACTCTGCCCAACAGTTGGCCATGGGTCTCAGAGTCTGCTTTAATAGTCTGCAGGGCAGAGGCTTTCAGAGGCCCTCTGTGGCAGGTTCCTAACTTATTTCCTCTTTTCTTCTTCTTCTGATGTCCTTCCTCTTTGCCTTTCAGGATGGGGATTGACCGTTTTAGTTAGGGTCCTCTCTCTTGCTTAGTTTCTTTAGATGCACAGATTTTAGTAGGTTTGTCCTATGTTGTATGTCTATATGAGTGAGTGTATACCATGTGTGTCTTTCTGCTTCTGGGATAGCTCACTCAGGATGATCCTTTCCAGGTCCCACCATTTACCTGTAAACTTCATGATTTCCCCATTTTTCATTGCAGAGTAATATTCCATTGTGTAGATGTACCACAATTTCTGCATCCATTCTTCAGTTGAGGGGCATCTAGGTTGTTTCCAGCTTCTGGCTATTACAAATATTTACAAATAAAGCTGCTACAAACATGGTTGAACAAATGTCCTTATTGTGTGCTTCAACCTCTAAGTGCCACCAAATTTTTTTTTTTGAGAAATACTAGCCCATCTCTCATATAGTGAGTAATTGATAAATTTTTACTGTATACCTCATGTGAGGATATTTCTTTTAAAACGTAATTACTCTAAAAAGTCATCCATGAGGGGTTTTGTTTAATCCACATGTATGCTTCACTGTGCTTTGTTAAGTACAACTTAAGGAACAATGCTTCTGGAGGAACTATCTGCTTTTGGCAGGAGGTTAAAAACTGTAGGTATGTCATTTGCTCAGATTTTCCATCCAGATATCAGTTTCTCTCAGAATAAATTTATGATGTAGTAGCAATTGAGAATTTCATTTAAAAACCAATTATTGTTTAGGGAAGGAGTTAACAAAAATTGGAGATCTGCCTATTTAAGTAATCATACGTGACAATTAATTGATATTTTTCTGGAGCTTTGTGTTAGTAATGCTTCTTTAAAAAGATGAGCTTACCTCTCTGATACTATCATTTAATTTAATTAAAACCTTACTATCTGACTTAGATTTAATTTTACAATCCACTCTTGGTTTAGTTTTGACAATTGACATTTAAATATGTAGATATTTGGGATATTAGTTACTTTTAAATGTGGCTCATGGCTGAAATCCAGACACCTTAGGTCATATTCAAACTCTGTAGCTTCACTCTATTCACATAAACATGTCAGAAGTCGATGCCATGATGAAAATCCAGACTTTAAAATTAATCCTCTTTTATGATTCTTTCCATTAGCTGCCCTAGCCCCTGTGGCGGCCAGCTGTAACACTAGTTTATTCCAGTTTATATAATGCTATTAACAACTTGAAAAGGATGCCAATCTTCACACAACCAGAGAAAATTGCATAGACTCATAGACTTGGTTATTTGAAGATCATAAATTTCAAGTCTCTGGATTTTTCAGATTAGTAAACTGAGGCACACGAAGGTAAATTAATGTTCAAAATCAGATATCAAGTATATTTCAGAGAAACTGTGCGGCACTACTCCTAGAGCCCAACAAATTATGACAAAGTATGATTCACAGGGTGTAGATACTTAAATTAGTTGGGTGCCATTTGTTGGTTTTAATAATTGGGTTATATGTTATTTATTATTATCACTAAGATTAAAATGGCTGTATTAAATAACCCACTATCACAAATAGTAAGACACAGACACCTGTTAGATTTATAATTACCTTATTTACTTTGGGCCTGACACATTTTTCACTTATACAGTCTCAGCATCTCACCACCCATCTCCCAGTCCCCATCCAATCAAGTCCCCATCAGCCTTAACCCTCTTAAATTAGACTACCTTTTATCCATAATCCCATGGTACTTGCTTTTATTCTTTATGTTTGCCTTTTCCACACCATCCAGACCCACGTGTTTGTGTTTTTTTTTTTTTCCACACTAAGCAATGGTGTCCTCATTTTTCCCCTCTGTTTCTCATCCATATATTTCCCAATATTCTCCTCAAAAGCCCAGGAATCCTAGGCAGATCTACCTCACTCTGGCCTGTCAAGGTATAGGCTATGTAATCAACCAGTCAGGTATGTTAGACAGGTTTACACAGACAAGGACGGGTGTATCCGGTGGGCAGGAACCAGATCTTCAGGGCCAGTAGACCAACCTCCAATGTGCTTCTGTGCAAAAGTGTGCCCTTCTTACTCAATAACTGTACTTGTTGTGCACTATAGCCTACTATCTATCAATATATTTATGTATTTATGTATCTATCTACCATCTATTTATATATCATCTATTTATCTATCATTTTTTATCATCATCTATTACCTATCTAACAATCTATCATTAAATCTAGTGTAATTATAATTTTATTTTCAAAGTGATATATTTTTATTTTTGCTATAATATTTTGATTTCTTTTTTTTATTTTTGAGACAAGGTTCACTGTGTCGCTTTGGCTTTGTAGACCAGGCAGGCCTTGAGCTCACAGAAATCTACTTGCCTCTACCTCGCTGAGTGCTCTAATTTAAGGTATAAGCCACCACACTGGCTGTATTTTGATTTCTTTATACTATGAAAATAGTTACTATAACCTAGTAAATGTAACTATGTCAAGACATGAAACACATTTAAACCACTGGACATTGTTTTCACACATCTTATAAAAGGAAGATTGCAATACCTATGTTTCCACTAAGGTAAAAGGCATCTTATTTCTCCCATGAATTAGTTCCTTTAATATTGCTAAAACCAAGTAACATGACAGAAAAATCTTAGGAGAAGAACTGTAGTCTCACAGTTTAAAATTCATTTTTTAGATCCATGAGCAGAATATCATATAAGTGAGAGGATGTGGCTCTCAGAAGAAGGTCACACAAAGCACAGAGAAAACAGAGAAGGGAAAAGAAAAAAGTCATAAAAAATAATGTAATAAGACTGTGGGCATCAATCTAGCTCTCTAAAAACTTATCTCTAGTGGCTTATTGTCTCAGTCATGTCTTTCTTCCCAATAGTAATCCAATCATTGATTTAAATCTCTCTTCACAATAGCCACAAATGCCATAAAGTACCTTGGTGTAACCTTAACCAAGCAAGTCAAAGACTTATATGAAAAAAAATTTCAAGTCTCTGAAGAAAGAATTAGAAGAAGATATCAGAAGATGGAAAGATCTCCCATGCTCATGGCTTGGCAGGATTAACATAGTCAAAATGACCATCTTACCAAAAGCAATCTACAGATTCAATACAATTCCCATCAAATTAAAAACAAAATTCTTTACAGACCTGGAAAGAAAAATTTCTCAACTTTGTATGGAATAACAAGACACCCAGAATTGCTAAAACAATACTCTACAATAAAACATCTTATGGAGGTATTTCTTTCCCTGATCTTAAGTTGTGCTATAGAGCAACAGTAATAAAATCTGCATGGCATAGAAACAGAATGGTGGATCGATGAAACTAAACAGAAAACCCAGAAATAAACCCACACACTTATGGAAACTGATCTTTAACAAAGATGCCAAAACTTACAATGGAGAAAAAGATAGCATCTTCAACAAATGGTGCTGGTTCAACTGGATATCTACATGTAGAAAAATGCAAATAGATCCATACTTATAACCCTACACAAAACTAAAGTCGAAGTGGATCAAAGTCCTCAACATAAACCAGACACATTAAACAGGCTAGAAAAAAAAAAGTGGGGAAGACCCTAGAACTCATTGGTACAGGAGACAACTTCCTGAACAGAACACCAACAGCACAGGCTCTAAGAGCAACAATCAATAAATGGGACCTCATGAAACTGAAAAGTTTCTGTAAAGCAAAGGACACTGTTATCAGAACAAAATGAATGCCTACAGATTGGGAAAGGATCTTCACCAAACCCTTTATCTGACAGAGGGCTAGTATCCAGTATATATACATATATACTAAAGAAGCTGAAAAGCAACAAACCAAGTAATCCAATTAAAAAATGGGGAACAGAACTAAACAGAGAATTCTCTGTAGAGGAATATCAAATGGCAGAGAAACACTTAAAGAAATTTTCAGTGGACTTGGAAAGGGGCAGGGAGGAGATGAGGGAGGGGGGGTTGGGAGAGAATGGGAGCAGGATACAGCTGGGATACAGTTAATAAAATGTAACTAATAAAAAGAAAGAAACAAAGAAAGAAAGAAAGAAAGAAAGAAAGAAAGAAAGAAAGAAAGAAAGAAAGAAAGAAAGAAAGAAAGAAAGAAATTCATAGAGCTTTAAAAAAAAATGTTCAACATCATTAGGCATCAGGGAAATGCAAATCAAAATGACCCTGAGATTTCACCTTATACCCATCAGAATGGCCAAGATGAAAAACTTGAGTGACAACACATGCTGGAGAGTCTGTGGAGAAAGGGGAACCCTCCTCCACTGCTGGTGGGAATGTAAACTTGTACATCCACTCTAGAAATCAATCTGATGCTTTCTCAGACAACTAGGAATAGCACTTCCTCAAGATCCAGCCATACCACTCCTAGGCATATATCCAAAAGAGGCTCAAGTACACAATAAGGACATTTGCTCAACCATGTTTGTAGCAGCTTTATTTGTAATAGCCAGAAGCTGGAAAAAGCCCAGATGCCCCTCAGTGGAGGAATGAATGCAGAAATTGTGGTACATGTACACAATGGAGTATTACTGTGCAATGAAAAAAGAAGGAAATCATGAAATTTGCAGGTAAATGGTGGGACCTGGAAAGGATCATCCTGGTGAGCTGTCCCAGAAGCACAAAGACACACATGGTATATACTCACTCATATAGATGTATAACATAGGAGAATCTACTAAAATCTGTACATCTTAATCAAGAGGGAGGACCCTAACTAAAATGCTCAATTCCTATCCAGAAAGGCAAACAGGATGGACATCAGAAGAAAAAGAAAACAGGAAACAAGTTAGGAACCTGCAACAAAGGGCCTCTGAAAGGCTCTGCCCTGCAGACTATCAAAGCAGACGCTGAGACCTATGGCCAACTGTTGGGCAGAGTGCATGGAATCTTATGTAAAAAGTGGAAAATAGTAAGATCTGGAAAGGACAGGAACTCCATAAGGAGAGCAACAGAACCAGAAAATTTGAACACAGGGGTCTTTCCAGAGACTCATACTCCAACCAAGTACTATGCATGGAGATAACCTAGAACCCCTGCACAGATTGTAGCCCATGGCAGTTTAGTGTCCAAGTGGGTTACATAGTAATGGGAAGAGGGACTGCCTCTGACATAAGCTGATTGGCCTGCTCTTTTATAACCTCCCCCTGAGGGGGGAGCAGCCTTACCAGGCCATAGAAAATGACAATGCATCCACTCCTGATGAGATCTGATAGACTAAGATCAGAAGGAAGGAGAAGAGGACCTTCCCTATCAGTGGACTTGGGGAGGGGCATGCATGAAGAACGGGGAGGAAAGGTGGGATTAGGAGGGAAAGAGGAAGGGGTTTATGGGTGGATACAAAGCGAATAAAGTGTAATTAATAAAAGTTAAAAAAAAAATAAAACTCTCATGATCCAATTGACTCTAAAAACACATCTCTCTTATCTACCCAGGGATGTCTCTAATACTTGCCACCTCTTAATCCAATCAAATTAAAAAGTTTCCCCATTTACTATCCTATTTAGTCCACCATAATACCACTTTAGAAACATTCTACAAAATTTATGCTACCTAGGGAGCCTGAGAAATGACTCAGCCATCAACGGTACTGGCTGCTCTTTTAGAGGTTGGACATACAATTCTCAATATCCATATCATATGGCAACTCACAACTATTTATAACTCTTCTGTGTGCCCTCCATATCAACCAAACATACACATGGTGTACATACATATATGTGTGTAAACATATGCACATAAAGGGAGAAAAACAAAAACAACAATAATTCTATGCCATTTAATGATAATTAAGAACTTTCCTAGATCATTGCCTTATATACATGGGAAAAATGAGATTGTGCTACCACCTCCATAATAAATCCACCTCCAAAATAATCACTACTTTTTATCAATTGCATATAAATTGCACAGTGTTTAAAAGGTTAGAAAATTTTGGTATAAGAGCACAAAATTTTCATTTGAGTATTTTGATATATATTTAATAAATATGGTAAATTTGAATTATCTCCTATAGAATGTCTGTTTTTCTCTTATATTAATAGCAAAAGCAAAGCTTATGGGGATCTAGTGTCGGATAGTCTTGAGTTTAAACATAATTTGGGTGAGTCTCACATGTTTCAGAAGCTATATCACCTCACTGAACACTTTATGAATATTCACCCATCTTTAACAGTCTTGTTTTGGGAGTACTGTAAGCAAGTGAATGCAAACTACTGAGGATTCTTTGTTATCTCATTCATTACCCTATCATATTTGATAACTATTCTATTTGTTCACAGTTTTACCTAACGGAAGGGAATATCATCTACTGAACAATTTTTCCAATATCTCATTAAGTTATAACAATTGGCCAGTTTTTATACCAATAATGTGTTTTTAAGTTTTGATTCTGTGAATATTTTTATAACTATAAATTCTCCTAATCCTCCAATGTTACCTTCTTTTACTGCCAGCACACCACTCTTAATCTATCTGTCTATCAATCTATCTATCTATCTATCTATCTATCTATCTATCTATCTATCTATCTATCTATCTATATCTAACAGTAAATGTAAATGATAACTGGTTCAGCACTCAGGGCTAGGTTCATAAAGTTTTCCTTTTTTTAGGAAGCACAGTGTATAGGACTCTTTCTCTGTGGAATTCTTGTCCTGAATTAACTAGTTGGACAGCCTGCTGTTTAATTGTGAAAATCTTCATTTCCCTAGGTGTCATACTGATTCAAAGTGGGCCCCAATAGTCTTTGTGATGGAAGCACAAAGAGCTTATCCTGCAATGGAGATAGTTACTCGCACACTGTCCTAGACTGGTATCTACCTAGTTGTGAGTAGAGTTCATGTTTGACACTTTCGCCTCAGATTAGCAGTTGCATAATAAATTGTTTGGATTTTCTCACCTTCTTCCCTCAATCAAATCTTCATACCCTATGCCAGAACAACTGTAATATATAACTGGTTTATTTTATGCACTTCATCCAACCATACAGGATTTTGCAATAACTATATAATCGGTGGAAAAAAGATATTGCTTAGTTATTTGGAGACTGATTTCTAACTCATCTTTCTGCTCAATGTTTCACAGTAATTAGTGATGTCTTTCATGTGCAAGTTCTGAAACGCAGGCAAACTATAATCCCATTTGACCCTGAACATGCCCACTGTTTTTTTAACACAAACGTTATATCACTGATTTATTTTTATTCCTTTTTATAAAATATTATTATGGGAATTATATATGGCATTATTATGGGTACTATGTAGCCCAAATTAACCTCCAACTCCACATGCAGTGAAAGTTCACTAAAACTTAACAGCCACAGCCATTTTCAGTCAAGCCTACCCCACCTTTAGAGTTCCTCAAGCAGTAGAGTAAGGTGCCCGGAAGCTTTGTGTTGTCTTCACAATTTTAAGTTGTTTTAGTGGCGCAGCAAAACTCATTGGCTTTTGTATGCACATTTGTACATTAATGACCTATTAGTGACACATGTAAAATTATTACTTATTATTCCCCCTCTGTAATATAAAAACCAAATTCACTTAAAAATTTAGCTATAAGTAAATCTTCCATAAACAAGGGGAAATCATGCAAAATAAAATTTATACCTGTAATTTTCAGTTTTTCTTCAATGGTTTTGATCATTACCACCAATTATTACATAGTATATATATATATATATATATGATATGTATTAATATATAATATATACTACTACATAATATACACTAATATATTATATAAAATATATTATAATAGTATATGGTTAATATATAATATATATTATATGGTTATAATATGTACTAATATATGATATGTATTATACCATATGATATATTAATATATAATATATATTAAACAGGCATAAACAATAAGTTCAAAGTCTTAGACTATGTTTAGTGCCTTCAGACAACTATGAATGTGGGGAATGTGACTACAGAGAGATGAGTGAGAGGGGTGATTTGAAAGTCTAGAAGCATACCAGCCATAGCAAAAATCATGTACACTAGTGTGGGCCATTGTTGGGACCCAGCCTTTTGCTGAATGAGACAGAGAGCCACTGGACCAATAAGAGATCGGAGAGACAAATAACTGACCTGGATTGCATTTTTAAAAATTAATTTATTTGTTTAAGATCAAAACATAGCATTGGTTGAAGAGATAAATGTTTTTAATAAATACAAAGTTCCTTAATAAAATACTAGTGAAATAATTCAAGAAATGGACAATAGTAGTTTATAATGACAAGACTTTCATAAAAGTGTTTAAAAGAATTTGGATGTATTTGAAAGTATCATGGATAGAATTTGCTGTGCGAATACATGTAAACATGAGAGGAGGAGAGGACATATGTTGGGTCACATTGTTTTAGACTGAGCAAATGAAGTAATCTCTCTTAAACAGTGAATGTGTTCCCATGTATGTTACCTGCCTGAGCAGTTCTTTGAGAACTGTGAAAGGATATACAGCATTTTGTCACAGACTGAGTCTTGTTCTTAATTCAGGTAATAAGTTACTGAAACTTTTCAGTGTTTTTATAACATTGAAAAAAATGTTAATGATAATAATATTCACAGCATGATACTTTTTTGATGATTAAACACATAATGTGTTAAGATTTTCAAGGATTGAGCTTGTACTTTGGGTGTTCAATAATGACCTAATCTATAGAAGAACACATTAGAGACACTGCCAGCCAGTGAAATAAACGAAACAGAGTCCCATTGCTGCTGTAAGGGAGATTGGAGAGACCACTCTGACGTTTGAATTATAGTGTTGCCATGTTGGTCACAATATCCAACAACAACAACAGCAACAAAAAGATTCCAGCACTAAAAATATTTAAAACAGAGTATTCAAACAGAGTAAATTGGGGAAATATAAACTCTTTTAACTGTGGTAAAAGTCTTTGTTTGATTCCCTGTGTTCTGGGAACCAATGCTGTGCCAAGAAATAAGAGAATATACTAACTGTATTAAAACATGAATCATGAAAGCAAATTGATCCACACTTAGTGCTACATATGTTTACAACTTGATCATAAAACAACTTACTCCTGAAAACCGAGTAGCTGCATCAGTAGGTGACAGTGCTTGTCTATGAAGTTGGTCAAATTAGTGTGTGATGAAGGTGAAAATATTCTATTCCTAGCCATTTCCCAGCTGTTGTAACACTGAGTTTCTATGTCTGCATCTGTGCAGTCTACGTTGTCCGCATAATAACAAAATCAACCAATGACGTGTTTCTAAAAATGTATTTTCATATTGAAGATGAACATGGTTATAGTTGTAAAATTAAAGTTGTTAGAGGGGCAGTAATACAGGTGGACACAATGATTCTCCAGTAAATGAATGAAAAGCAACAAAACCTTGATAATGAGAATAAAAACCTTTAGAGGAATTTCCATGCTTCAACAATGTAATTACTATATAAGGCTTAATATTTATTTATGATTTGTCGATAGCTGAACACCTATTTCTTGTTTATGACTGAAAAATCTCACCTCATATGTTTTAATCTAGAGTTAATGAATACAACGTTCTGGAATGTAGAGATTCTGGCATATAGTAGATATATGTTAGCAGTTAGGTGGAAGTAAAGAAAAATAATTTGAGACTAGGGAAGGATGAGACTGTTTACAAATCGCTGGCGAAGAAAACGGAGTGTAAACAAGATCACACAGACGGCCTGCATATTGCTAATGGCTCCAGGTGTCTAAGTTGCTTGTTAAATAAACCTGTTTGTAATTTATCAAGAATATTGTTTAGGTTCCCTCATCTAATTCTTTTTGTAACTACCATTAGTCTAAATTATTGTGCATCTCCAAGCATTATAAATCAGGCATACACCAGGTAAACATAAATGTCCATCTGGCTGTGCTTTTTGAGCCAAGGCTGGCATTATACTAGTGAGAGAGACGCACATGGAGGCAAATACTGCCCAGGCAACCATTGTTCTCTGTTGCAGCTAACTGAGCATCAGAAAAAACCAAGAGGGCACATTCTCTAATCTGATTAGCAGAAACTGTGCCAAATGCCACCAGTCACTGCTCTGAATATGTGGATTCTAGAATGCTTGCCCTAACTGTAAAGGTATTGATTAGCTTTCCTATAAAATTTTGTAATAAATACCACACATAGTATAAAATGCTAGAATATTGGGTATGCTTGCTAATGAAACACAGTCAGTAGCATCATAATCATCAAATATGGTATCGGAAAATTGATTTCACTACCAAGTGCTATTTAAAAACAACTTAGTATTTCCCAGCTGGATTGATTCCACAAAATGCTAATATGATGGTAGTTAGCTTTTTTGTTTCAGGCTTATCATTTGGCTTTCTTCTTTTTTAATCTTTATATTATTATTATTATTATTTATTCACTTGTATCCTAGTTGTAGCCCCTTCCAACATTTCCTCCTGGTTCCACACAAGGGAGTATTTTTTTTTTCAGTTTTCCCAGACTTTTATTACTTTTGCATTCGTTCTTGTGTTACTCTTTTATTTTTGTTTTTTTTTTCTTCACAATTCAATCATTATTTATCCCAACTGAAGCTCCCTCCCTCAACTACCCCAGTCCCATCCTCCTTATCTCTTCCTCACTATCCCCTTCCCCTAGTCCACTGAGAGGACACCATTGCCATCTTCCCATTGCTTGTTAAGTCTCATCAGGACTGCTTGGATCCTCTTCCTCCGTGGCCTGGCAAGTCTGCATCATCAGGGGCGAGTGATCAAAAAGCAGGCAATTGAGTTCATGATAGAGGCAGCCCCTGATTCCCTCACTCAGAGATCCACATGGAGACTGAGCTGCCAATAGGCCATATCTGAGCTGATAGGATTCACCCAACAGGCAATTGAAGCAGATGCTGAGACTCAGGGTGAAACTTTGGGTAGAGTGCAGAGTCTTATGGAGGAAGAGAGGGGTGGGATTAGAGGGATATGGAGGGGTCAGGAGCCCCATGGAAACCAACCAAACTAAAAGTTATAAGCCTAGGGGGTCCTGCAGAGACTGATGTGCCAACGGAGAACCATGCATGGAGAAGGGAATACTTTTACCACAAATCTGTCTCAGAAAAAACAGGCTGTGATCAACCAGTTTGAAATATGACAAGGTTCAGAAGCAGCAAGAAAGTGGGCCATAGGTGTCTGGCCCTGCCTAGAATGGGATGTCTGGTACCAACTTTCCGGCAGCTGGAGGTTTTGACAGCATGAGACTCCTTCCAATGTCCCAACTCTCCAGGCAGCCCTACCTTGTTTGGCCATTTGTTCTCATGACCAGGACTGTGGCTCATATGAAGTCAGCCTTCCCGGGGGTGACACTGGCTTTTGGGAATTACTGATTTCTACTTTGCTTCAGGAGTACCTTGTCAAGTTTAACAGCTTTTCTTTTACCTGTGCAACAGACTCTTTTAAAATATAACCCTGCCATTTGAGGATTCTACTTTTATAATTGCTTCTTGGCTTATAATAATCAAAAGATGGTATTTGTTTAAATTGCTGTGTCCAAATAATCTTGATTAATAAATATCTCAGAAAGAGATGTCTCTGCAAAATCTCTTGTATACAGGAATTGCTAAAGTCTCTAGTATGCTAAAAATACAGGGCATGTGTCCAGCAGTGATGTCTGAAGCCTTTTTAACCTTATTATTCCAACAAGTTTATTTGTGTGGTTTATCTTATTTTACCCAGAATACCTATGGGTACCTATGGAAAGTAACGTTAGACAAAACATATTATTTAAGATGCTAATCAAAGTAAACATCCCTCTGGAAATTCGGTGGCTATAACACATGACATACCAGCTTTTTGTTTAGTAACCATTGTCTATAGATGCATTTCAAGCTATGATAACAGAGAAGAAAACTGAAAAAATAAAATAAAGGTATATCAGCTCTGGACATCATCTTCCTCATTTTAAGCCCTTTGTAATAATAAAGTGGACAACAATAAGTTATTTTTTTGAAATACCTTCTGCCTATTTGGTAATTGAATCCAGTTTGTGGAGTTTGCACCCTGGAAATGCCACTGCATTTCATTTATAATCAAACCAACTTGGTTTGAAATGATTAAATGTTCCAGATTGAGGGGGAGCGAAAGTCCAAATGGATTCGTACAGAAATGTTATTAACTTGGAAATGGTTCAGTGGTCACTTGGCATTTTCACATTGGTGAGTTTAATTTGTGGAGTGAGAAGAGTGAATTGGAGAGACACAGAGCTCAGTATTTTTGCCACTTTAACATTTATGTTTGGCGTTTATGAACCTGAGCTGAGAATTAATTAAATTTCCGCATAGTAGCTTTGAAGTTTTATAACATATAGAAACTTGTCTATAGTCACACATTTCTTTTGTATAATATAGGTTTTTAAATATAGACCTGCACTTAAGTATTTTTCTTATGCAAGAATAAGAAAAACAAGAGAGTAAAGATACAGACTTGTACAAGTCTCAATGTTTCACACTTAGGTTTTCTGAATGAGGTAAGGCAAAGCAGCCATTTTAATTAATGGTGTGGAGTAAAAGAAAAAGAACCAAGAATGCGGAAATGTTCCATAAGGAGGTGAGAAGCCAAGGAAACAGAGAATAAAAGTCTACAAACCAGTGATAGACAATAACTTAATACATTAATTTCCTTTAAGATCTATAAAAATACATCATGGAAAGTAGAATTCCACGTGTGGGGTGGAGCGTGTGCTCGGCAGCTTCTTCAGCTAGAGCAGTGGATCATAATGGGCAAAGCGAAGTAGACAGGCAAAAGGCAGATTATCACGGGCTTCCTAATACACCTGAAACTTTGCTTCATTCGCAATGTCAAGAGTTTGGGAAGAACAAATTTTATGAAATCTTTCAGTCCTATGATTCTCTTATCTGGGTGAATGAAAAGGACAAAATCAAATCCTCCAAGAAGACAGGATGTACAGGAGGATATACCAAGGAGAGCACAGGATGATTAATGGAGTGTCTAGGAAAGGAAACAAATAATGAAAATTCAGTTTTCTCTATAATTTTGTATAAGTATCTCCAAAAGACAGTCCTACTTGCAATTCACAACATATTACCAAGTTAAACCTATCAAGTTTGCTAAATTCCTTTTTCTTGGACTTATTACATATATTATACTGTATCAAAAATACTGTTTGAATGTTATAAAATATTATAAAGTGTAAGTAGTTTTGATTCAATTATTTACTTATCTGTACTTCCTGATCTCTGGTTAAAGATGGAGTAACTATCAGTAAATACTGTAGAAACCGTTTTTTAAATTACTCTCCATGAAACTTAGATAACTGCAATTTTTCATTATACACAAAAGTAAAGGCCCATATTTGGTCAGTGTAGTGAGGGCAAATTCCAGGGAACTGTAGCTGTAGGGAATTAAGAATACAGTATCATCCAGGAGAAAATCCACTTTGTTCCGTTAACAGTAAAACCTTCAGCCAATCAGGTTGAGTACTCTAAAGTAAGCTGTTCTCTTCTGGTTATTCCAAACTGAGGCAAGAGGCCAGCTCTAGCATGTAAACTTCTTTACCACATGTAGCTTTTCGCCAAATGGGCAACAAAGTGTCATGAGATCTTCCACTGGGAGAAATTTGCTGTGAGAGAAACACTGAGCTATGAGAAGCTCTCCAATAGAAACCATTTCTAACAGGAACTCAATGAAGATACCTGATAAAACAGGATCAGATGAATGGGGGGAGGTCCCCCCCTTTCAGTGGACTTGGAAAGGGGCACAGTGGTGATGAGGGAGGGAGGGAGGGACTGGGAGGGAATGAGGGTTCGGGGCATGGCTGGGATACAGAATTAATAAAATGTAACTGATAAAAATAAAAAAAAAAAAGAAACCTTGATCCTAAAAAGAAAGCCTGGATTGCTTCTCATGTTACCTACTAACCCTGGTTTCTAGAGGTAGCAGAAAGCACTACACCCCAAAAAACACAGACACTAGGATAATTAGAATGCTGACTCTCTTAAAAGTTAATGTTTAAATTATTTATTTTGATTTTATGTCTGAGTATCTGCCTCAAAGGATGCTTGTGAGCCACATGTGTTCAGAGTCTTCAAATGCAAGAAGAGAACATTATAATCCCCGGGACTGGAACTGAAATTACCCTCAAAAGATGACCTGTGTCTGTGCGTTCTTTTCTTGACTGAGGATTGACATGAGAGTGTCCACACGGTGTATTTGATGCCATCCTTGGGAAGAAGGTCCTGGGTCACAACGAAAAGCTAGCTTTTAAAGCCACAGGATACAAGCCAATAATTTGCTTTCCTTCCTGCTTCTAACCTCTGTTTCTGCTTGAGTTCTTGTTCTGAATTTTTCCAGGGATGAACTGAGAACAGATAGTAGTGAGCCACCATCTGGATACTCTTAGCTGCTGAATAATGTCCCCAACCCCTTGACAGAGAAATTTGATTTGACTTTTATCTTATCCAATGTATTTTATCATCTACAAATGAGCTATGATTACTGTCATAGTTGACTTTCTAATGCTGTGATTAATGACATAACCAAAAGCATCTTACAAGTGCTGATCACAGTTGATCATTTGGAAGAGTCAGGAAAAGAATTCAAGCAGAAACACAATTTAGAAGCATGGAGGAAAGCTAAATACTAACTCGTATCCCATTGCTTGAAAGCTCAGTATCCAAGTGGGAATGCCTAGTAAGGGGAACAGGGAGTGTCTCTGACATGAACTCAGTGGCTGGTTCTTTGGCCACGCCCCTGAGGGAGGAGCAGACTTGCTAGGCCACAGAAGAGGACATTGCAACCAGTCCTGATGAGAACTGATAGGCTAGAGTCAGAATGAGGGGGAGGAGGGCCTCCCCTACCAGTGGACTTGGAGAGTAGCATGGGAGGAGGGAGGGTGGTATTGGGAGGGAATGAGGGTGGGGGCTACAGCTGGGATACAAAGCAAATAAAATGTAATTAATGTAAAAAATAAAAATCTAATTTAAAAAGAGAAAAGGTCGTTTTTCTTTATGATCTAGAACCATCTTCACAAGGATGACATCATCTACAATGTGTTGCCACTCTCATATCAAGTTCAGTCAGATACACTCTTCTCTCTCTCTCTCTCTCTCTCTCTCTCTGTGTGTGTGTGTGTGTGTGTGTGTGTGTGTGTGTGTGTGTCCCCTTATTTGAGTCTCCTGTGTCACCTAAAAGCCCTGGGACTACCTAGCGTAGTTTTGAGTTACACAGCTAATGCAAATGCTGTCTTCATTTTCTGGCACAGCAGGTAAGCTGCTTAGCCATGTGTTGAGTACTGCACTGGGGCTTGGAATTTGGGAAGAAATGAGGAAAAGCAGAACACTGAGGCTATTCTGAGAAATTCTGCTCTAGATCTTTGATTCTTCTTAGTTGATTTGGTTTGAGTTTTCTAAAGCACTAAATCTAAAAAGCTTCAGATATTAAGAAAGGCAAATTACACCCCCCTAGAAAACAAAATATATTCCTACTGCAGATACTATTGAGTTACTATTACTGAGTGTTCTGTAAAATCTTGAAATTATTTTCTTATTTTATTGTCAAACATTTAATTTATAGTATTGCTTAGGCAGAGGAGAGTCACATATAGCTCCTCTTCTCATTAAATTATACACACACACACACACACTATATATATATATATATATATGGATGATAGATAGCTAGATGACAGATAGATCTCTTCAGTTTTAATCAGATAACTGAAAAGCTGGCCACAGTAATTTGTGATGTGTGTTTGCAGATACAGTTGCCAGGCTCTATGGGTACAGAAATAAGTGACATACTCCAACTAAAGTATCATTAGATCCTTCCTCAAGAGAGAATATTTTGCTTTATTATCTGTAGATGAATGTAATTGAAATTGTCATAGTCAAGGAAAAGAGGTGCAGAAAGGGATATAACTTCAGAGGAAAAAGAAAACCATAGAAATTTTAACAGAGAGAAATGGAAAGTTGGGCCTGCTTGTAGACTCTCCAAGTGTGGATGAGATTGCTTCTTGTAAAGTGACTGACTACTGAGAGAACACCACTGAGAGAGAGCCAGAAATAAAGAGGAGAAATTTAGACATGTGTGCTGATTTTGACATTTTTATTATGTATTTATATGGCATTGTTTAGTAGCATGCTAGGATGTAATTTAGCTGGGCTTTCTTGGTTAATGGTGAACATTGAGAGCTATATCCAGTGTGAAGGTAGTGTTAACACTAGCAGGACCGTCACTGATGCATTTGGAAAAGTCTTCTTGAAAGTTTGTCTATTTATCCATCCTGGAAACCTGGACACCAAGCCAGTCCCTGATAAGGTCATGTCTCTCTGGTTAAGTTGTTTGTGCTGTGTCAATACTGTCCACCAGCTTTATCTCTGGCAGTTTGGAATTTGGGATTTGAGTAGGATTTACTCAGTGGATGTCTATATGAGCCATATATAATAAATCCTTGCAGTGTAGCACTAAAAATTCTAGAAATAGTTATGCTACTAATTAACCACTCTGAACTTAACTATTTTAAAAAATATTTTTCTTTCTGAGAAGGATAACATGTCAACTGAGCTTATATATTCCCCTTGCTCTGTGTATTTTCTTGACGTTCTCATTCTTCAGTTTATATTCACTAACTCACAAATATACAATGATAACCTAACGTGGGCTAAACAATAGTTTAAGCATTACAGATACAGATAAAACGCATGCATGTCCTCAGAGAGTCTATTTTCTAATATGTGAAGCAATGTAAAGGTAATTTTTATTTGCCTGTTTTAATTGTTGTCCTAGAGGCTTTTATTTCCTCAGATGAAGGGATGAGATGAGAGCCATAACCAAGCTGTGCAAATCCATGGCAAATGCTTGGCCTGCAGCATTTCTCAGTTAGCTGTTCTAACTATACCTAGGCTTAGACCTGGAAGCTTCTGGCCTCTGTACAATCTAATCTTCCAGCCTTTGTCTGCTTAATGATTCAGCCTCTGACACTGACTACTGAATATGTTCCCTTTCTAGTTCTTTCAGAACTCTGGTTGGCTGGTTCAACTCAGCTGCTCTAGCTCAAAACTTCTCTCCAGGTTGACTTATTTAAACTGGCTTCTTTCCAATTTGCATTGAATTGCTCTACTTAAAAAAGAGAGAGGAAAAAAACTGCCTCTGAGCTCCAAGAACTGACTGCACTGACTGGCACTGATGGCACAAACTCAACTGTACTCAAATGAACTTCCCTGAACTTTGAATCCATGCCTAGTTCTTAAGTAACCTCTCTTGTCTGTTCTAATGAGAGTTGGGCATATCCCATTTCTAACCCATTCTGTCAAATAGAATGAACCTCTATTAGACATCATGGTTTGGAATGCAGAGCAAAGTGTAACCCTCCTATGTAGTTTCCATCCCTAAATTCATTTATGAAGATGTGTCAATTCGATTTTATAAGAATATTAACAGCAAATATTAACAGCAAAACTACTTGTTGAAAGATTAGAACACATTAAAACTCTTCCCAGTATGAAGATTTACTATTACTTTGAAAGTTCAGGCTGTTATCTAATCATTGTAGTAGTGATAAAAATAAAATCACTGATTGTAATATTATGCAAGAACTTTAGTTTTATAATCATAGATTCCAAAAATAAAATAACAAAAATAGCAAATCACTTTGCATAAGGCACAACTTGCTTACTAAACTTATTGAAATGTCTTTTTTCATATTTATTATCTAGTAATTAGTTTCTGAATCAATAACCCAAGGTTTTTTTTTCAAGGAATGTAACATGAGAAGATAATGTTATGTAACTTACATAAATATATTTTGACTACCAATAAAGAGTAACTAACACATAAACATTCTGAAAGAAAATATAAAATAGTCTCAGGCAGCTTCTATTTGATATTATCTACCCTAAAGTTCTAGTCCATTGATTTCAATAATTAAAATTTTATCTATAAATTCAATACAATATATTGCCCCCCAATGACTAATCCCATAATAACAGATTCCAATGAGAATGAACTTGAAAAACTTCGAAAGAATGATTATACCTGTCTTCAGACAATTTCAAGAAGATAATAATATACTCCAAGAGCATAAAACAAAGAGGTGAATGTAATAATGGAGTCAATATAGAGAGAAATGTTACGGAAAAGACAAACTGAAATGATGATGGAAATGAAAAACTTGGTAAGCCAGATTAAAACCTGAGATGAAAGCATCTCTGATGGAATGGTTCATGTGGAAAACAATTTTCAAGGCTGAAAACCCAGATAAGAAATGATGAAAGACCAATGCCATATTCCTTAGCCTACGTGAGTTGATCATGGGAGAGCTTTAGGTTACCAGTAAAAGAAGTGGTCTTCAATTTATGTATTTAGAGCAAGGATAATACCACACCCAAGTCTAAGAATGTGGCTTTACATCAGAGCAGTTTTTAATATTTATTATTTTCTGAGAATTTTATATATGAACACTGACTTTATATAATTTCCACCTCTCTCTCTTCCCCTCTAACTATTTCTCTATACCCCAACTTCTCCACTTCATATATTCCTGGTGAAAGCATTCAGTACTATATTTGTGCCATCATTTGACTTTCTTTTACTTAGTTATTTTTCTTTTTAATATTGTTAATTATTTCTATTAGTTGATGGTTATGCAATGTATATAATGTATTCTTGTTACTGTTTCACACTCTCACCCTCTTATTCCTACCAATGCCTCCAATATTCTCTACTTCTCTGATTTCTACCTGTGGTGGTTTGAATGGCATCCATTGGCTTGAATTTTGGATATTTGGTTCCTAGTTGGTAGAATTGTATTGGAAGTATTACGAGATGAGGCTTTTTTTTGAAGACGATGTTTACCTGGCAGTCAGGATTTGAGGTTTCAAAAGACTCTTGTTATTCCCGTGCTCTAGCTTTGCCTCTTGCTAGTTGTTTGAAATATGAACTCTCAACTGCTCCTACTGTCATATCTTAGCTCTGTGATCATAGATTCTATCTTTGTGGAAGCATAAACTTAACATTTTCTTTTATAACTTCCTTTGGTCATAGTTTTATCACAGCAAAAGAACAGTAACAAATATACTACCAGTTTATATATACATATATATGATATATATACCAGTTCATATGTATATATATATATATATATTAGAGTATCCATATGTATATGTATTTTTATGTGAATGTATATGAGCCTACTACTTGTATGTGCATTTTGTGTATGCAGATGCCTACTGAAGCTGTCATAACTTTTGGAGTTGGAGTTAGAGATAGTTGTGAGTGGCCTGGTATGGATGCTGGAAACTGAACTCATATTCAGCAACAGCAGCAAGTTCTGTTAATTGTTGAGCTATCTCTCTAGTCCTTCAGGTTCCCCAGTCCTTTTCACAGATGCCTGATTTATGGTTTTATTTCAACAATTTTTAATTTAATCACTTCTATTAATGTAGATTGAAATGCAACTTCCTATTGGAGCCTGAAGAGGTTATCAGCGTATAGACAATGAAGGCAATTATTTTGTAGTAAATAATTTAATAGTGACAGCAGCTGTTCCTGATTCCCTCATCCATCCATACTTAATTGTTGATTTGTTGATTTTCGTGCAGCCCATGTGCCGGTATCCATAGCTCCTGAGTTCATGATTAGAGTGGCTGTATCTTACCCAGCAAAAGGTGTTCGAAAGCCTTTCTCCCAACTTCCAGCACATATTTTTCTTCTAATTCCTCTTCCACAACTTTCCTTGAGCCATAAGGAAAATGTTTCACATGTGTCCTCTGGGGCTAAGAGCTCATCAGTCCCTTATTCCCAATATCTTATACAACTGGAGGGTTTGTATTCACAGTTCTCTGGGAAGAAACTCTTCTGGTTAAGACTCAGTGTACTACTCTCCTATAACTGTAAACGTTTAGAAGACAATTTGATACTGTGTTGATTTAGTTAAACAACACTATTCAGTTCTAATAAAGGCATGTGTTTTCCCCTGGCATAAACTTTTGAACAGATTTAGAATGCTAGGGATGGATTTTTCTCTTGTGGAGTGAGTCTCAAATTCAATTACAATAGTAGGTTACCCTTATAAGCAATAGTGCATGTCTTCAGATTGGTCTTGTAGCTCTAGGGTTCACATCTGGTTAAGACCTGTGATACCCTTTGCCTCCAGCAGTCTATATAGCAAGTTCAGAACTATGAACGATAAGGAACAATGGAAGAAATATCCAGATAATTCCAGATTTATTTATCATGCAATCAAGATATGGTGTCTTCAGCAATACCTGCTTATCATCTAGTTCTTGTGGACAAGCAAAATGAATGGCAAACACCTGTATTGTTTCAGGGGCTTCTGAGACACCCTTGAATAACAATTCACTTGTAGGTATCCCAATCCTGGCACTAAAATTTCTGTTTAATAACCATTGTTTTCCACGAACAGTCTTTTTCAGCCATGCAGGGTGTCTCTTTTAAAATTTGTTTTAAAATAAAACTTTAAATAAAAACATACAAGATGTTAGGTTTTCATATGTCATTCCCACTCACCTTCCATTTTGCTTATCCTTTCCCCTGATCCCTGCTTCCTCCTATCTGCCACCCCTCATTATTTTAACGATTGTGCCCGCAGTATTCCTTCTTTCTGCTTTCATACTACCTCATACAGTCTACTCTGCCTTAAAATATCCCTCTCCCAGTGGCTGGAAATCCTTCTAGGTTTTTTGGCTTTTACTGATACTCTGTGCTGAAGAAACAAAATCAAACTTTCAGGACTAGGATCACTGTATGAGAAAGAACCCTCAGTGTTTGCTTTCTGTATCTGGGTTACCTCACTCCATAAATTTTTTTCCACTTTCATCCATTTACTTCTATATTGCATCACCTTCTAGTCACACCTTCTACACTGCATACTCTCATGATTATATCATAATCTGTCACTTTAATTTTAATCATAATATTTATATATTTTACATAAGATATTATAACAAAACTTGTACAGACTCTGTATGTGTCTAATGAAACAGTTTTGGCAGTTTCTACATTAGACAGGTTGTTCTTAGCACCTTTCTTCCATAACTTTTTTCCACCCCCATATTCTAAAATGAATGTTGGAATCAAGCTAATTTCTCTCTTACAAAATTGATGAAATATCTACTTCTGTCCATTTACCTAGTTGTATTTTATTCAACCCCATCATTTTTTTTTTATTTATTTTGATACTTCAGAACTGGAACTCATCTCATTGTATCAAAATGACTTTCTAACTGACAAGACTTTAAAGTCTGATTCTTCCCATATACTGTTGAAAATATACATGAAATAGTTTAAGGATTGTTTGCCATCTGATAAATGACCCAAGATTTACTTGAAAATGGTTTGTATCTTTTACAGTAGTGACTTCCTCCTGTCATACTAGCAACTTAAAACTTTCCATAACTCAGACATCACCTTCCAGCATTTGCAAACATGTGAAATATGACACCATTTCATACCCTGAAATTACATTTATATGTTCATGTTGACTCTACTCGGGTTCCTTGTGTCTATAAATTGATTACGTTATCAATTTGTTATCAATACAGTTCAGATTTATAATTACTGTGTCCTCCAAGGATTTCTTCATTGTTGTATGGTAATGCTGCCAACCCCCTCTTTTGTACTATGAGAGGTTTAAAGAGCTCTATATTATTAAAGGTAATCAGTCTTATTAATATTACAACCTTCAAGTGTACGTCCTCTAAACTCTATACTGAGTGGTGTATACGTGCGTATGTGTGTTTGTGTGTGTATGCGTGTATGTGTGATATTTTGTTGTTATTAACATTTTTAATGTTTCATCAGCACTTTTGAAAACTAATATATAAACGAATAGATTGCTAACTTTAGAATGTATTTAATAAATATAATAAAACTTGACAACCTAGTTTCATCTGCTAACAATATCAACTTCAAATCATCCAGCTCAGGTCAGCAGCAGAGAAACTCATCAACAGAAGAATTAAGCAACACTGCTCTGAAGACAGACATTAAAACCCCAGATATCAAAGTCAGAGCAACTTCAACAGGGGAGACCTCCTGAAAATATTGACTGCAGACCTGAGGGAAGAAACCATGGAAAACAACAAAACACGTAACATGAATGCTGATCCCTCTTCATGTGAATGGCTCTGAGACTGACTGAGACATGAGAAAATGTCTCTGCACAGTGAACAAATTTCGTTGGATAGAGAGTTCTCAGAACTTATTATGCCATTCATTCAAATGGCATGCTTGAAATTTTATATTACAGTTTATTTACACAGTTTGAACTAACTCATAAAGAAAGACAGATGTAGCCAGGTGTGGTGGCGTGTACCGTTAATCTCAGGATTTGGGGAGACAGAGTCAGCCCTTACTACATCACCGGGTACACTCTGAAAGCTAAAATAAGATCAACCCTACAGCCTAGTTTTACCACTTTTGCATATGTATACACTCAGAAGACTTGTCTCAGACATGTTCACGGCTGCTGTATTTATAGCATGTATTAAATGAAAAGAATCTAGGTTTACATTAGTGGACAGTGAAACAGAAGCACATGTATACTGTCTTTACAGTAAAGAAAAATAAAAGCGTGTAATCTGTAGAGAAATGAATGGAAGTAGAAAAGATTAAGTTCAGTAATCCACTCTAGAAAAGAAAATCATCATACGTTCTCTCTCATCTGTGTTTTAATGCTCAGAATCTTCACATGTGTGCATAGTACATGAAGTAAACTGAGAGCCAGTAAAGCAGAAAGGGATTGGGGAAATAATGAGCTCTGGAGAAAGGTAAAAGTGGGACACAGGGGCTATGAAAAGAAAATGAGAAGTCAAGAGGTTCTTAACTAGGGGTGGGAGCAATGCACAGAGGGATGAGGAACAATTAAATAATGTTAATTATCTCTGAAAGTGAATAGGGTGATACATTATGCTTACTTAAATATATTCTGTTAATACATAATTAAATATATTATATATATTTAATATATAATCAAATATTATATATATTATTAAATATATTAAATTGTAATATATATTAAATTCATATTAAATGTAGATAATATATAAGTACTTATTAAATAGATACCTGTGTTATGTCACCAAAGTTATAACGTTCTCCTTAGAAGTCATATGCTAACCAGAACGCTAGTGTCAAGGAAGAAGAAACATCCCTTTCAACTGAGGGGCTCCAACAGACTCCCAAAACAATATAAGCCATTGCTGTTGCCTTTCACTTCCCTAAAGAGATTCAAGATAAAATTTTATTTCTGAAAACAACACACTTGGGACACATAACTTGTAAGAATCAACCTGAGGCATACCTGGAAGCCAAGAGCCACATCATTGCCCTTGTTTTTGTAAGGATTGTCATCATAACTAGGTTGAAACAGAATCCCAAAGGAGTTTAGATGCACATTTCTGTGATGAACAAGGATACTTAACACTTCTTAAAAATTTTATTGGATTTTGTATTTTTCCTGTTGAGAACGTCTGCTCCTTTCATAATTTCATGCTCATTCACTGTCACATTTATATTTTTGGTGCTCCATTTTTCTTTTCAATTATGTATATATTATAGCTATTAGTCCTACAAAGTATGTCTAGATAGAAAAAAATTCTTCCAACATATACGCTGTTTTCTTCATTATAATTTCTATTGCTTTACAGAAGTGTTAGTTTACAATCATGTGTTAATTCTTGGGGCTATTTTATACTATTGAAATCCTGTTTAGAAAATTAAAATTTCATCAGACTTCACTCTTTATACCTAGAATTCTTTCTAATTTTTCTTACATGTCCACTTCATCAAAGAATTTTTTTAAATACTATCTATCATTAACTCAGAGCCTTACATCCTCCAGGTTTTAAACTTTAATTACATTTCTCACTATTTATATTCCCAAGAATACACCATTTCTCTCCTCTTTCCTTCAACCCAAGTATTTGTGTATGCTAATTCATATCAAACACTTATGTTAAATCACTTAGCTTTAACTAAGAATATCACTTTTGTATTAGCGCAGTAATTTCATTTTATAAACTAATAGGTTAAGCTTCCTTAAATTCTTATTCCAATAACTTACTAACTTCTCTACCCTCTTAAACTCTGTTCTACTCCTCAGAATTAATGATAATGCTTAATGGTTTTTCTGTTACCTTCTACTGCATTCTTTATATATCATAAAAGAATCATTTTACCTTTGGTCAAAATTTAGCCCTTTGTCTTTCATTTTTCTCTTCTTTAATTCATCATACATAAATAATGAAAAACTTGAATATTGATGTTCTTCTAGTTCCTATATAATTTATTTTACAAAATATGCAAGCTAATCCAAATCTATAAAAGTAGAATCACAGACTTTGAAAGTTCAGAAGATAAACTTATCTGCAAATCCTGTATAATTCAAGCAGTGGTAATTTGACAGATAGAACAGAGTACCGTTGCCTTCACAGAATCAACAGCAGGCAATATAGACAACATTAGCTTGAAATCACCAGTTATCAGATGTTATATGAAACATTGATTTAATCATGAAAGGTGAGTTGAAGCTCTAGTGAAGCATGTAAGATTATTAGAGACAAAAATTAAATATGTAATATTGGAAATGATCACTGTATCAAATGATATGATATTCAGATGTCTGTAATAATAGCTATAAAACAGCTATAAGAATAGCAACAGTTATTATAATAAAGTATGTCTTAAATCACCTTTACCCTTATATTCCTATTTGATGACATCATCTCCTTTATAGGTATGCATATAGATCTTCTGTGAGGAAATAGCAAATCTTTATTTTCACAGTTCATTAGAATTCTTTCTGAATAAGATTATGACAAATTTAATTCGAACCCTTAAATGCAAAATCATACCTATTATGTAGATAAATATGGATATAAAAAGAAGCTTTATTAAGGAATCCACTTGGATACTGAGCTGCCATGGGCTACATCTGAGCAGGGGTTCTAGCTTATCTCCATGAATGGTCTTGGAATATTAGTCTCAGAAAAGACCCCTGTGCCCAGATATTTTAGTTCTGTTGCTCTCCTTGTGGAGCTCCTGTCCTCTCCAGGGGAACAGGAACAGCTCTGACATGAACTCAGTGGCTAACTATTTGACTGCCTCCCCCTGATGTGGGAGCAGCCTTGTCAGGCCACAGAGGAGGACAATGCAGCCAATCCTGATGAGACCTGATAAGCTAGGGTCAGATGGAAGGGGAGGAGGACCTCCCCTTGGGGAGGGACATGGGAGAAGATGAGGAAGGGAAAGTGGACTGGAAGAGAATGAGGGAAGGGGCTACAGCTGGGATAAAAAAATGAATAAACTGCAATTAATATAAAAAATAAAAATTTAATTAAAAAAGAAGCTTTATTATATAGAACCTTTATAAAATGTCCTTTATAAAAGCTTTATAAAATGCCAAACAGATTTATTTACTCACAAATGGTTTTTATTTTATATAACAAACATACATATTAGTTTCATTGTAACCATTCCTGTTAAATTAAGAAAGAAACAGTTAAAGAATAGACCAATAAGACTCCATGTATTTTAAGACCCACTACCTGACTTACTTTGGGCCTTTTATTGTAAATATTGTTTTTATTTCTTCAGACTGGGGGTAGGATAAGAGCCCTACTCAGGCTTTAAGAATACATCACTTGTCTCTGTTGATCTTCTTGCCCCCTCCAGGCAGGAACCTCATCTTTCCTCCAAAACTTCAACAGTACTCCCTGGAGCTCTGCCAGATGCTTGGATGCAGGTCCCAGCATCTGTCTCTATCCACTACTGACTGCAGCCTTCCAGAGAACAGTCAGGTTGAGCTCCTGTCTGCAAGCCTAGCAGAACAACGTTAATAGTGTCAGGGGCTGAGTCTCTACCATGGGGTGGGTCTTAGACTGGGCCAATTATTGGTTGTACATTCTCTCAGTCTTTGTTTCCTTTTTATCCCTGGCATTCCTTGCAGGCAGAGTAATTTTTGGATCAAAGATTTTGTCAGTGGGTTGTTGTTTCCCACCTTCCACTAGTCCTTCCTGCTAGGAGGAGGTCACCCCATCCCCTGCCCCTGGATAGGAGTCTCAGTTGGAGTCACACCCCTATCTTCCCAGGAGCATACCCTCTCACAGGCCTCCAATTTGATAAAGAGATGCCCTCCTCAGTTTCCCTTCTTGTTCCAGCCCACTCTTGTTCTCTCTCTATTTGATCCCCACCCTCATTTCCCTCTCCATTTCATCTCCTGCCCAGTTCCCTTTCTTCATCCACTTCTGCTGTCTATTCTATTTCCCCTTCTGAGGGATATTCCAACATTCTCCCTTGGGTCCTTCATGTTACATAGCTTTGTTAAGTCTGTGGATTGTAGTATGGTTACCCTGTATTATAGATCTAAAATCCACTTACAGTTGAGTACAAACCATGTGTGTCTTTCTGGGTCTGGGTTACCTCACTCAGGATGATCTTTTCTAGTTCCATTCATTTGCCTGAAAATTTCATGATGTTCTTTTTTAATAGCTGGGTAGTGTTCCATTATGTAACTATTCCACAATTTCTATATTGATTCTTCTGTTGAGGGATATCTGGGTTGTTTCCAGATTCTGGCTATTGCTAATAAAGCCACTATAAAGAAGGCTGAGCATCTTTTGGGTATATGCCCATGAATGGTACAGCTGGGTTTTGAGGCATGGCTAGTCTAATTTTCTGAGAAAGCACCAGATTTATTTCCAGAGAGGTTGTAGAAGGTTACATTCCCACCAGCAATGGAGGAGGGTTCCCCTTTCTCCACATCCTCGCCAGCATGTGTTGTCACTTGAGTTTTTGATCTTAGCCATTCTGATGGGTGTGAGCTGAAATCTTAGAGTTGGAGGTTTATGAAGACTGAGAAGCATACATGGTCTGGACCTACACTATCTGCACATATGTGCCTGATGGGTCGCTTGATCTTTATGTGGGTCGCCTAGTGAGTGGAGGGCGTAGGGCTGTTTTGAACATGGACTCTATTGCTTGCTTTTGATTTCTTCTCTCTGGCAGGGCTGCCTTGCCTGGCCTCAGGGAATGAGGATATGCTCAGTCCTGATGTAATATGATGTGCTAAGGAGGGTTGTTATTGGAGGGAGCTCCCCTTTTCTGGGGGAAAGGGAGAGGAAAATAGGGAAGGAGTGGAAGGGGACTGAAAGGAGAGAAAGGACAGGGCCCTCTTGGGATGTAAAATAAATAAACTGGAAAACAAGAACAAAACAAAAAAACAATAACAAATAAGAAATGGAAGCAAGCTGTGCTCATTAACTGATGAATGGATAAATGAGAAGTAGAACATATTCACAATGGAATATTATTTGGCCATAAAAATAATGGAACCCTGCAATTTCAGACAACACAAATAGAGCTGCGATCATCTACCAAATGAAATAAATCAGGAACAGAAAGACAAAAAAGAAAAAAAAGAATACATTGCTTGGACTGAGGCAACAGCATTTTTATCTAAATATTCCTAGACCTGTACCTGGAAGCCTCCAGCCTCCATACAATCTAATTTTTTGGTTTCCATCTGCTAACCTAGGCCTTGGATGTTTTCAGCCTCTGAGACTTACTGCTGAATAAGCTTAGCTTTTTGATTTTTTTTTTCTCTGAACTCTAGTTGTCTGGATAAACTTAGATGTTCTGGCTTAAACTCCTTTCTAAGATGACTGATCCAAATTGGCTTCTCTCAGCCAATTTAAATTACTGAATTACTCTTATTTGAAAAACTGCCTCTGACCTTCAGTAACTGAAGAGCTGAAACTCGACTCACTCAACTGAAGTGTACCAAACTGTACCGACTCCTGAACTTTACTGTACTCCTATACTGCATTCTCCTCCACTGTACTGTCTGTCTGTCGCTCTGTCTGCCTGCTCTTAAGTAGCCTCTCTCTTTCATGAGAGGTGGGCACATCCTATCTCTGACTCATTCTGTCAGATCTTTCCCTGAGTTTTCACTTTATCTGCCCCTCAGCTAGATATCATCCTTTGGGATTAAAGGAACATACTAAAGTCACTTTTGTGTTTTCCAGCCAGAGGGATTAAAAGTGTATATTCCCGCCAGATCACAGGGAACTAGGTCTTCCATTGTGGTCCCATACCAGAGTAGCCATGTTGCTTGATTAAAATTCCTCAACATTTTATCTGATCTTTCTTAGCTAAAAGTATTCAAAATACAAGCCTATACTGTTTTTGCAGGTGATATATAAAGTATTCTTGGAACCAAAATTGAACATCTATATTAACTTTATTTTTAGCCAGGGTTGCTCAATCAACTCAGCAGCTCACCAATTTTCACAGTAGTAGGTATCTCAGTTTGTTTTCTTTTTAGTTTTACTCTTTTGTAAATGATCTTTATTTAACTTTTACACACTGTGCATTAGCCCAAGGACAAAATCTAGCCACCACTTCCCAGTGAAGATGAAACAAATTAAAAATTGCTTCATAGAAGTCTTCTTAATGTAAGACTATCTTCTCTCATGAAACAAGTAAGTGAATTAAGGTTCTCCATCATTTTTTCTTTCAGTGTCAGACCAATGGAGAGGCCTTGGTCAAAGTACACAAACATTCATTACAAAATGAGTAGATTTTTTTGGAATCTACTGTAACAATTAGTGGCAGTGAATAACCATACTATTTTGTTCACATGAAAAAAAGGCATAAGAGAATAGATTTTATATAATCTCACCTTAAACTTAACAAAAAATTCAGTCAGTGGTTATGGTTACATGAATTAAGTTGGCTATGACATCTGCTACAAAATGTATATATCTATCAAGTCATCATGACATGGGTGATACATGTGACATTTGTGTTTTAATTAAATATTCTAATAATACAGTATGTTTTTTAAATAAAGCACAATCTTTGAAAATAATTTTAAACAATACTAAGAGTTTGTAGAAAGAATATCTTGTATATTGTATGGATGTATCAGCTATCAACAAATCTGATGGACTGTAGTTTGGGCTGTATATAGGAGGTAGGGCATCTGATAGTCAGAAAGGTGGGGAGATTCAGCTAGCAAGATGTGAGGAGGATGGGTGCATGGTGCCAGAGCACAGGTAACCAGCCACATGGCAGAACTAAGAATAATGGGATAGTTTTAGATTATAAGGTAGTCAGAGAAGAGCCTTGCTACAAAGTTAGCTATTTGTATAATATTTTGCATCTCATGAGTCATTATTCCAGGAATTTGGGGTCAGGAAAAAATAGATCACAATGAACTTTAAAGAATACAAAGAGCATATACTGCTTACTCCACCTCCCCATCTATCTGCTCTCATTGGTTTTACACCCTGTGGTGATTATTATCTTTCTCAAATTGACATCACCGTAGAATTGCCTAGGAAGACATTCTCAGGTCTTTCTGCATTGTCTTCATTTGGTTGGCCTGTGGGAATGTCTGTGGAAGATTGTCTTAATTCAACTAGTGAAGAAAGACTCAGCCTACTGTGGGTGTCACCATCTCCTAGACATTGTGTTCGGTGGATAAGAGTGGAGAAATAGAGTTGGGCAAAAGCAAGCAAGCAACTAACCAAGTATGTATTATTTTTTTTCTGTTCTTGACTATGAATGTAATGTCAGTATCTGAAGTTTTTGCTTGGACTTCCCCAAAGTAATGGGCTGTAATCTGGAACTTGAAGTAATGACCCTTCTCCATAAAATTGCTTTTTGCCAGAATATTATCTCATTTTTCATCACATCAACCTAAAAATGAAACTAGAAATACTCTTCAAAATGTATCAATGCATATGTCCTATCAGTGTTTCAAATAAATATTTAAAATAAAAACATTTAATAGTTAAAAAAGACAACCCTTGATTATGAGTGGAATATTATCACATGTAACCCACAATAACATATATAAACTATTGTATACAATGCGTTTAAGTAAAATTATCAAAGGTAGTCGGAGAACAGAATAAACAGACACACTTTGTTGTGTTCTCATGCTGGTCTGGGGAACAAGAACAGATAAAGGAAAAAGAAATTTAAAAAAACATTAGCCTGTGTTTTATAAGCTACTCTTTCCCACTTGTCTTAATTGGGATATCTAATCTGTGATAAAACACCATGGTCAAAAGCAATTTCGGGAAGAAAGAGCTTATTTCACCTTATAGTTAGTAGTCCATTATCCATGGAAGTCAGGGAAGAAACTCAAGGAAGATATCAGTAAACAGAAGCCAATGGAGAAGCCAGGAAGATTGCTCTTCTCTAGGTATTCCCATGGCTTGCTCAGGCTGCTTCATTTCTATCTTCCTGCAAGCCCCAGTTTTATTTGTTTTCATTCTTATTTTTTAGTTTTATTGAAATACACATTTTTTAAAATAATGTATTCTGATTAAAATTTCTCTTCCATCCACTCCCCAGTTTTCCACAACATCCCATTCAGATCTATTCTCACAGTGGGTATGTGGGTGGGAGGGGTCCGATGCCTGGCTTCTATTTTCTGTCTCTCACTAGAAAACAAACAGGCTTCTATATAATATATAATATAGGATATAATAAAATAAAAATAATAAAGTAGAGCAAAAACTAACTTATCAGAGTTGGACAAGACAAAGAAACAGAAATAAAAGAGCCCAAGTTAAGGTTAAAGCCACAATACACATAAAGAGGACTGGTTGTGTGCTGCTTCAGTCTCTGTAAATACATATGAGCTTTGATCATGTGGATTTGGAGGCCCTGGTTTTCTTAGTCAGTTAGCTTTTGTATAAGTTCCAGAACTACTTTCCAAGAGAAGATAGCAACTACAGTTGCCTGGGCACCAAAAAAAAAATTAAAAAAAGAATAATAAATAATAAAGGATATCATGAAATTTGCAGGCAAATTGACGGAAGTAGAAAATATCCTGAGTGAGTTAACCCAGGCCCAGAAATATATGTATTGCATGTACTCAATTATAAGTGGATATTAGCCATAAAGTAGAGGACGCCCAAGCCATCACACATGATTATGCTATAATCCACAAATTCAAAGAGGGCAAGTAACAAGGAGGTCCAAGGGGAGGATGATTAAAGTAAAATAGAAATCAGAAGTAGATAGAGAGAAGGAACTGGGTGGGAGAAAGGGTGGAGGGGTCAACAGGAGTGGGAATCAGATGTGAAGGGAGCTAAAAGGAGGGGATAGGGCTGAAAGAGAGAGCAGAAATTAGTCAGGGTGAGGGCATCTCTGGGACAAGCTGGAGACCTGGAACAGTGGAGGCTCCTTGGAGTCTATGGTGTTGACCTAGCGGAGACTCCTAACAGTGGGAGATACGGAGCCTTTAGTGGCCACCACCATTAGCCAGGTCAGACTCTCAGTGGAAGGAGGACACCAACCCACCCACAAAATCTTTGACTCAATATTTGTCCTGCCTACAAGATGTGCAAGGATAAAGACTGGGCAGATAGTGAGTGAATGGTCAACCAATGATGCCTCATCTTTAGACCTTATCATGGAAGGAGCCACGCCTTTACATTATTAATGATACTCTGCTATGCTTGCAGACAGGAGCCTAGTGTAACTGTTTTCTGAGAGACTTCATCCAGACGCTGATCGAAAAAGATGCAGAGACCCACAGCCAAACAAAAGGTTGAGCTCAGGGAGTTTTGTGAAAGGGTAGGAGGATGGATTGAGGGAGCAAGAGAGGTCAAGGACACCACGAGATCTACAGAGCAAACTAATCTGGGCCCATGGGGACTCACAGGCACTAAACCATCAACAGAAGAGCATGTGTGGCTAAACCTAGGTCTTGTACACATATGTAGCAGATGTGCAGCTTGCTCATCATGTGAGTCCCCTAACAAATGGAAAGAAGGGCTGTCTGTGACTCTGTTGCTGGCCTTTGGATCCTTTTCCCCTAGTTGGGGTGACTGGCCTCAGTTGGAGAGGACAATTATCCTGCTATAACTTGATGCACCAGAGTGGGTGATACCAATGCCGGGGGGGGGGGAATCTCACCTTCTCTGAGGAAGAGGAGAGGGAAAGAGAGGGGAGAGTTTAGGGTGGAGCTGGGAAGAGAAGAAAGAGAGGCTGCAATCAAGATGTAAAGTGAATATGTAAGTTAACTAATGAGAAAAGCGGAAGGAAAACAAAACATATGGCCCATAGCCTGACCCATACCTCAGACAGTCTGGAACAGGCATTTTCTCACTTGAAGTTCTTCCCAAACAAGTCCAGCTTGTGTCAAGTTATATATATATATATATATATATATATATATATGAATATATACGTTGAATATATATATTTAAATTGACACAAGCTATTTATATTGTTCTTTTCCTAGGGCTTCTAAATATAAAGAAAATAGGCATGTGAGAAGAAAAATCTAAGTGAGAGAATATTTATAAACAAAAAATTTGAGAGGAAAGAAAATATTGCACTCGTAACATTAAGCTACATGTATGGGACCACTCATTTGAGCAAGGGCCTCTAGAAGCAGACACAAGAAGAGATTAAGATGTCTTTTAAACACTGTATTTGCAAGAAGTATGCCTGCTCCTTAAGAACATGATTCATTCCCATTGAAGAGGAGCTTGTTCTTTGATGTTAACATTAAAAAATATTGAACATAGATGATAAACTTATAAATTATTCATTTATTGATTATAATTACAACTGCTCTGTTACTTGGCAGAGTTTTGGTATGTTACACGTAAGGCAATAGAATGGTTTTTATTTTCTTTTTTATTTTTACTTTTTGGTTTTAAAAGCAATCTTTAATTTAAATCCTCATTGTACATAATGATGCATTTCATAAGGACATTTTCTTTTTTATAATTAAAAACCATGGTTTATTTACTTCTAAAATTACAATACACTATACATTTTCAAGCATAGTTTGCATGGCATAGGTTTTCATGCATTTCACTATACTCCCTCTCTTTCTCTCTCTTTTTCAATTCACCTTTGGGAGCCTTCACTTCCCCCTTTCTTTTTTAATTTTTGAGGTTAATTAATTATAATTTATCCATTTGGTATACCTACTGTAATCCCCTTCCTCATCCCCTCCCAATCCCATTCTCTCTCCTTCTTCTTCTGCTATGTCTCTTCCCTAGCCCACCGATAGGGAGGACCGCTTCCCCTGCTATCCGACCCTAGCTAATCAGGTCTCATCAGGACTGGCTGCACTGTCTTCCTCTGTGGCCTGACAAGACAGCACTCCCCAGGGGAAGGTGATCAAAGAGCCAGCCACTGAGTTCATGTCAGAGACAGCCCCTGCTCCCCTTACTAGGAAACCCACTTGGAAACTGAGAGGCCTATGGGCCAGGAGTTCTAGATCCTCTGCATGCATGCTCCTTGGTTGGAGTATGGGTCTCTGCAGCCCCCACCCCCCCACCCCCCGGGCCCAGGTTGTTTGGTTCTGTTGGTATCCTTGTGGAGTTCCTGTCGCCTCCAGGTCTTTTATCTCCCTCTTCATCCAAAGCATTTCTGGCACTCTACCCGAAATTTGGCTATGAGTCTCAGTATCTCCCTCCATACCTTGGTGGGTAGAGTCTTTCAGGAAATAGTCATGTTGCCATAAGAAACATGTTAATTTGAAGGTGTGAACTGAAGAGAAGGGTCAAATTAAAGTGCGAAAACAAAGAGTTTCCATTTGTTGAGGGTTAAGCTAAGATCGCTACTCTAAGGAAACATCTCCCTCAAAAGGCTGTTAATAAGATTTTAGGTCCTCAGCCTCCCCTGAAGCTTTACTTTGCTTTACTTTGTCTCATGTGGCCTCCTGTGTTTTTCTTAGTCACTAGATCATCACACTGTGCTGTCCATGCTGATTCAGAAGTCTTTGTTTTTCTTAATTTTATTCTTCATTTTAATGTTTCCATTTTATTCGCTGCACAAAACTTCCTTCTTGGTGGTATCCTGACACTACCACAGTTACTACTCCTTGGAACACTTTCATCAAAGCTTCACTTTCCACACGAAGAATGTTTTGGTGTTCCTTTTGTTTGCTTTTCTTTTGTGTTTTTGTGTAGCCTTGGCTGTCCTGGACTCACTCTGTAGGCCAGGCTGGCCTTGAACTCACTTGAACCACTGCCACTGCCTCCCCGAGTGCTGGGAATACAGGCATATGCCACCATGCCCAGCTCACCAAGAATATTTTAAAGTAGTTAAGATTCAGGGAAATTTACCATCCCTCAACTTATTTCACTTATTTTGTAATGTCTTTACCCATATTTTATCTGAAAAACTAAAAATCCACACAACACAGAAAACATGCCATTAGGCAATCCTTGTACTTTTTCTTTTGGGATAATTGAGTAACAGACTTACAATAGCAGGCTCATAAAACTTAGACATATGTTCGTGATTTATAATTATAAACACAATGGAAAATGAAGTAGAAAGAGCTGTGGAAGCTAAACAAAAAGCATGATTCTGTTGCTAAATGGGTGTGTATAAACGCCTGGACCATGCCAATATCTTTCATCATCCATGTCATCTATAAAATTCTGGAGAGAAATAAAATGAAATAAAAGTCTATCAGCAAATGTTTTAAAAGTTTTATTGCTATATTTTGCCAACTCTATTTGACATTCAAAAGTTTGTCATGCAATTGTAACTCTTCTTCTGTCTCTGCCTCCCTCTGTTTATGGATGTGTGTGTCCATATTTATATGTAGACATATGTTCACCTCGTATACTCTCCCTAGAAATTTCGGTGTTGTGTGTGTCCATATCTACATGTTTGCCTACTATAATCTCCCCAGACAATTCGGTGTTTCAACCACTGTGTTTACAAGAGACTACAAGTCAATGGTCATAGAAAAGTAGGGAACTACATAGAGATTTAATGCTTAAATTAAAATGCTTTGGGTAGAATTAATTATAATGAAGCACACACATAAAAGAGTGATATGTATAAATTTATTTTGGTTAGCATTGTCACTCAAAATAGTAATTGATACTAATAAGATAAGACTGTTCATGTACTGACATATTTTTATCAAAATTTATACATTTCTATGTACTTTCATGTGAAATCTTATGTTAATATGCAGCTAGAGTAGCCTACCTTTCCCACTCAGCAATCTTGAGAAATGTTTTTTTGCTGACAGAGCATTTTCTTAAGCTCTGATTACTATTCGCAAGACAGTAAAGGAAGGTAAAGCAGTGTTCTAGAAAAATTGTTACCTTGTTTTTTTGTTTTTGTTTTTTTTGGTCCTTTTGTTATTTTGTCTTTTTTTTTTCCAGAGCTGAGGACCGAACACAGGGCCTTGCGCTTGCTAGGCAAGCGCTCTACCACTGACATAAACTGTGGAAAGTCACTTTTTTTCCTATATGTGAATATGCTACAACCGAGGATTCTGCTGCCATCTCTATTCATCTTCATGACTATTATTCAAGATCTGTCATCTTGAACATATAAATTTTATTTCAATAATGGGAGATATGAGCCAAAAGAACATTTAACTAACTTCCAAACTGAGTAGGAAATTTGATTTTGTTTAGGAAGTAAAGCATAGGGTGAACGAGAACAACTGTAACAGTAAACCTGGAAGACAATATGCTTTGACGGTCCTTTGAAATGTTTTCTGCTTCTAATTTTTTTGATCAAAATCAAAAAAGTGATAGCAATTCAAAATTATGGCCTAACCTCCATATAATGGTCAAGGCTACATGTGTCATCCCAGATCCACATTTACGGTTCCCCTTATAACTCCACAAAAAAAAAAAAAAAAAAAAAAAAAAAAAAAAAAAAAAATTCTGCAACATCCATTTTCTAGTATACCTAACAGGTCACATCTTCAAGGTAGTTTCACATTAAATTTGATTATTCACTATTCATGATTATACAACCAAAATTTATCCTAAGAAATCACAAAATGAAGTTCTGAACGGCTATTAAAAAATCATGCAAGCAATTGGTCTGGTGGTTAGGCATAAAGGAGCTGAAAGGGAGTGTAGTTCCTGCTGTTTAACCAGTCATTGTGGCTACAAGTGAAAGTTCAAGAGGCTGATCAAGGGCATGGTGCTGGTACTGGCTTAAATACGGTGACAGACTTCTGCTGGCAGATTCCCACAGTGGTATATGATATCATATGACGAGAGTCAGAGATCATGGTTTCCATGCCTACACGTCTAGTTTCTTTTCCTCTGAGAGTTCTTTGCATTAAAGAATGCTGAGTTAAATACAAAGTGACCTACATTCACAACTTTTCCAATGAATGGTGAAATGTTCAATTTAGTTTTTTTTTCAGACTGCATTAGCATAGATATCTCTCATAAATGTAAGTTTGAGAGGAAAATAAGAAGTTCCCTGGTTACTTTTCCTAGTGTTTTGACCAGGGTAATCATCTGTTTGCTTAGTGACATTGCATGCACAAAGAGAAAGGACAGAGAGGAGACGAAGTTCAAGGAGCTGACGTTGCTTACATCCTAATGCGGTTCCTGGATAAATTTAAGTATTAATGCAATTTTATTGTCAACCATATTACAGGTTAATTAGCTTCATCATTGTCTTCTTGATGATGAAATGATGCTGTGAAGCTGAGGTATTTATCAAACTCAGAATAGCAGTGACTGACTTAAGAACCAAGTCCTCTCCAGGTTGTGCAATTTATACTCTATGGCCATGGGTGGTTAGAACAGAATACAAGACAACAAAAAGTTTCTCTGACCTTTTACTTCCTCATAAAGAACAGGAAGCCTGAAAAATGTTCAGTGTTTGGCGTGTGTGATAGCTTCAATGTAATTGTCCTCCATAGGCCCATAAGAACACTCGTCACTATTAGGAGGTATGACCTTGCTGAAGGAGGTATGGCCTTGCTGAAGGAGGTATGGCCTTGCTGAAGGAGGTATGACCTTGCTGAAGGAGGTATGGCCTTGCTGAAGGAGGTATGGCCTTGCTGAAGGAGGTATGACCTTGCTGAAGGAGGTATGGCCTTGTTGGATCAAGTATGTCACTATGGGGTTGACTTGAAGGTCTCATCTGCTCCAGCTCCACCCAGTGTGGCACACAGCCTTCTTCTGCTTCCTGAAGATCAAGGTCAAGAACCCTTAGCTCCTTCTCTAGCACCATGCCTGCCTACATGCTGTTAGGATTGCCTCCGTGGTGATAATGGACTAATCCTCTAAAACTGTAAGCTAGCCCCAATTAAGTGTTTTCCTCTATCAGTGTTGTTGTGGTCATGTTATCTCTTCACAGCAATAGAACCCCCAACTAAGAAGTATGTAAAATCAGCCATTCTCTACAACTGTTAATTCATTAGTCAGGTCTGATGTGTGGATAATTGAACAAAGCTTGCATAAAGTATTTCACTGCCACATAAAAAAGGTCAGTCATACAACATTATCTTATTGTCTATGTTCATCTTCAGACAAATGAAACAAATGCAATTTTCAACACTTTCAGGGAGTTAAATACCAATCTTTCTGATTCTGAATCTTATTTTTGTCCAATGTTATTTAAAAAGATGTATGAAATGTTGAGAAAAAAATTATTTTATTAAAACAAATGCTCAGAGACTATAAGTCACCACTGTAATGAATGCTTTGAGTCTGATTGTAACAACTGCTCAGGAAGATTTTCATCTTCTCACTGTGTCCTCCTATCTAAGCCAACAATTGTGTAAACTCTTTGGAGTAGAGAAAAATTGGGGGAAGCAAAAAAAAAAAAACAGTCTCAGTCTCTCTTTGATTGACCCCTGCTCTAAACAAGAATTCTTTTGCATAATTTAAGAGAAAACCTCTAGCACAGGCTGGCCTCCACCTTGTTACGTATTCAAGAGTGTCCTTCAACTTCTGATGTGCTGTAATTTCAGTGATTTGCTATCACACAACACTTTGGCTTATGAAATGCTGGGGATTAAACCCAGGACCTGGGCGAACACTCGACCTCTGAACTTCATCTCAGCTCCTATTTGATTGCTCTTATATTGGTTTCATTTCATAGGTGCATTTTATTTGTTGTAGACAAGTTAAACTGTAATCCTATTTTCTATTGAGAATTTATTTGAAAAGTGACATAAATTATGTATGAGTAGAAATGCCAGTGTTCTTAAAGTTTCTTCGTGCATTTTAAAAATACTGAGCACTGTGACGAGGTCCTGCTAGAGCTGTCTACCTGAACGAAATGTCACTGAAGGTGTGCAGCAGATTGAAGCTATTACTTCTTGGAATGTGTGAGAGCCAAGCCTCTTTTTTTTTCCTGTACCACAATGATGTTTTGTTTTTTATTCAAGTTAATGTGGAGAAATATTTTATCCAGAGTCCTAGAAAGACATAAAACTTTCTTATCTTACAAATTATTTGAGACAAAAAATTATATTTAAATGTACTAAGCTAAAGGCTTTGGGCAGACTAAAATAAATTTGTATATAAATCATAAAGGATATCCAACATGTAATTAAGGCCTTAATTAATCTTTTTCTACTCAGAATAGTAAAACTTCTGTTTGTTTGTTTGTTTGTTTGTTTGTTTGTTTGTTTGAAACAGGCTCTGACTATGTAGCTTTGTCTAGCCTGTAACTCACTGTGTAGTCTAGGCTGGCCTGAAATTCATGGAGATCAACCTGCTTCTGCCTCCCGAGTGCTGTAATTAAGACATATGTTGGCATGCTTGCTATAATGCACTCCTACATTTTCTGATGTACTTTTAAATTATTACACATATTGAATTAATAACTGCTCATTCTTGGCTCTTAGGCACTGCATACACTGAGCTTATTTCTCTTTTCTTTTATCTGTTTAGCTTGGTATTGACATAGAATATATTCTCAATAAATAGATATATTTTTAAATAAATAGATAATAATAATAACTCTCTTAGTAGCCTGATTTTTCTTAAAAAATACTTTTTCAAAACTATAAGAGGTTAAATGCGACTTAAATTTCAAAGCAATAAACATATTATCGTTAGCTCTAACCACATTAAATATATCTGGCTGTAAATTGCTCCGCTAGTATATAATAAGAGGTCTAATTTTCACTATGTTTTTTCTAATTATCTCAGAAAACAATGTGTCTCTTGCCTTGCCTAATACACGCTAAAATGCCATGTTATAATAGAAACATTTTAGAAATATAAAAAAATTAAAGTATAAAGACAAACTTAATAGTGTAAATTTATAACTAAATTCAGTTACTAGCAATTAACTTATTTTTGTCTTTTTATAATTTCTCTAACATATGTAAAAAAGTTAAAACACAAAAATTTCTAAACAGAGATATTCACCATTCAAATGCGTGGTCTGCAAACTATTTTCCATGAGATAAAAGTTCTGGTCTCCATGAAATATTTACATATGTCTATCATTAATTTATATGAATGTGTTGCTTTTGCAAGTAAAATTGTCATTTCTTAGAGAGTGGCTGTGATTTGTCACATGCTGAGCACAGAAATGGAATGTTGGAAAATTATTTTCTGCTCCCAGAAAAACAAAACCTAGAAACAGATCTAAAACTTGAAACTGGTGCAGCTAGATTTCAGCATTTGGAGCTCACTTATTATATGAAGGGTTGAAGTAATATTTACTTATTAAAATATTTCCCTGGAAATCATGAAATTTGCAGGTAAATGGGGGGACCTGGAAAGGATCATCCTGAGTGAGTTGTCCCAGAAGCAAAAAGACACACACGGTATATACTCACTCATATAGACATACAACATAGGACAAACCCACTAAAATCTGTGCATCTAA
>REGO01000048.1:943902-985221 GCA_010120015.1 Rhombomys opimus
CAGAAAGGGGGGGAGGGTGGGACCGGGAGGGGAGGAGGGAGGGGCTTATGGGGGGATACAAAAGGAATAAAGTGTATTTAATAAAAGTTAAAAAAATAAAAATAAACAGTTCAATTTTCTTTGTAAAAAAAAAAAATTTCCCTCATTTGCAGGTTATCAGTAGCCATTACAAGACATAGTAGTAACACTTCTAAGTAGCAATGATGAACACCAACAACCCAAGTGATCCAATTAAAAAATGGGTGCAGAGCTAGACAGAGAACTCGCAATAGAGAAATACTGAGTGGCAGAGAAACACTTAAAGAAATGCTCAGCATCCTTAATCATCAGGGAGATGCAAATCAAAACGACCCTGAGAATTCACCTCACACCCATCAGAATGGCTCAGATCAAAAACTCAAGTGACAACACATGCTCTCGTGATTTAATCACAAAAACTACACATTGAACTAAAGAAATTATTGACAAATTATTTAGAGATATTTAGTTAAAAAGAGACTACACATTCATGTTTTTTTTTAATATGTTTAAAGCTTCACTCATTATGAGCATATTTTGAGACAGTCTTTCTGTGAACTCTGAAGTATTCTCTGAAGTTCTCTTAGATACAGGGTCTCTGGGCTTTTTGATCTCTCAGAGGCTTATTTATTTGTTTGTTTTACCAGAATATTTTTGTAAAATAAAATGTAGTGTCAACTCTGGGCACAGAGATCAGTAAAACCGCAGATCCACCTTTGCCTCTTCTCCAAATCCATCCCCACTGCCCCATCCTATCTCTGAAGCAGAACGCCTGCCGAAATCCCCTTTCCCTCTGCACCTACCTCTTCAAGATCACAGAGATCTTTCCCTCCAAACTGCCTTCTCCATACATATCGCGCTGTATCTTTCCATATTATCTGGCATTCCCAGGGAGCCCACTGGCTAAACCTGCAAAAGAAGCAAGTAGAGAAGCAAAGTAGGTAGCCAAGCTTCAGATTTTCATTCTCCCTCCCCTTGCCCAAATCCAACCCCCAGTGTCACCCTCAGCTTTGTAGCATTCTGTTATGCCACCTCCCTGCCCCCGTTTGGCTCTGCACTCCTTTCCAGGTGACTAAACAGATCCTTGTGGAACATGTTTTTCTCTTTCCTGTGTACCACCTTAACCCCAACAACTAATTTACATTACCAAGCACCAGCTCCCTATATAAAGAAATCTACTTTACCCAGAACCCCCACTGGCCACACCAACCACAGTCCCAGAAGAATTTCCTGCCAAATAACACATAGACACCACTCTCTCCCACAAAGCACAGAGGAAAAGAGAAACAAAGAAACAAAACAGATCTTAGAACACTTACCTCTAACCAAGGTGCTTCCATCAAATCCCTCCCATCAGGGCTTCCAAGAATTGTAAGAACCACAGCAGATGCAGGCCACCACGGAAACAAGGTACTCTAAATTAACAGGGTCAACACACATGTGAATTCAGAGTGACCACTGCAACATGTAGGCACACAGTCTGCATGCGTCTGCACCAGGTGGGATCATAAAGCAGAAAGGAGTGAACACGTGCCCTCTGACCTCAGACAGGAACAATATCCAACTGATAATCATTTGGAAATGAAAATTTAGGTTTCTTTAAAGGGATCATACTCAGGAAACAAACTACTATTAAGAGCAGGCCGCATGCTCAGCAGTAGACAGCCAACAGAAAATGAACTCTATCATATTTTGGAGAATCTTTTTTCTCACTATGCCATGTCAGAGCTTTTCCTTTTATGAGAAAAGAATTTTACTAACTCCACATCTACAATGGCTGAGACACACTTAAAAGAAATATGCAACATTCTTGAGCCATCCAGGGAAATGAAAATCAAAACAACTTTGAGATTCCATCTTACACCTGGCAGAATGACTAAGACCAATAACACAAGTGACAGCCCATGGTGGCAAGATTATGGAACAAGGGGAATACTCCTCCACTGCAGGTGGACATGCAAACTGAGCCGTCACTTTTAAAATCAATATGGCAGTTCCTCAGAAAATTGACAATCAATTTATCTCAAGGTCCAGCTATAGCATTCTTGGTTGTATTCCCAAAGCATGTGCTATCCTACCACAAGGATGCTTAACCGTATTCTTTTCAGCTTTATTTATAATTACCAGAAAAACAAGCTTGATGACCCTCAACTGAAGAACTGATAAAGAAAATGTGGTGCAGAAGATGCCAGTTCAGGCTTCATATCCCTAATTACAAGGACTCTTCGCTGGAGTCATTCTCATAGAGTCCAGGGCATTTCCATTGCACTAGATATCTGAGTCAACCCCAAAATGCCTCTCCTGTCCAGTAGTCTCTCCCAGTAATTTCTCCCTCTTAGTTCCTTCCCTTGACTTGATCCCTCCTATTCCCATCCTCTTCTGTCCATACTGCTTCTTCCCATGGAGATCCATGCATCTCTCCTTGAGCCCTCTTTGTTACTTAGCCCCTCTGGGCCTGTGGTTTGGAGCTTGATTATCCCTAACTTTACAGATAATATCAACTTATAAGTGAGTACATATCATGCTTGTCTTTCTGGGTCTGTGTTACATCATTCAACATGATTTTTTTTTCTAGTTCCATCCATTTGCCTTTAAATTTCTTCTTTTTTTTTTTTTTTGTAAATTTCTTAAAGTTAATTTTACATTTTTTTCTTTATTAATTGTACTTTATTCACATTGTATCACCCCTGTGGTTCTCTCCCTCCTCCTGTCCCAAGTCCCAATCCCTCACTTCCTCCACCCTCTGCATGCATGCCCCTCCCCAAGTCCACTGATAGGGGAGGTCTTCTTTTCCTTCCTTCTGATCCTAGTCGTTTAGGTCTCATCAGGAGTGGCTGCATTGTCTTCTTCTGTGGCCTGCTAATGCTGCTTCCCCCTCAGGGGGAGGTAATTAAAGAGCAGGCCAATCAGTTCATGTCAGAGACAGTCCCTGTTCCTAGTACAATGGAACCCACTTGGATACTGAACTGCCACGGGCCACATCTGTGCAGGGGTCTTAGGTTATCCCCATGCATAGTCCTTTGTTGGAATAACAGTCTCAGGAAAGACCCCTGTGCTCAGATTTTTTGGTTCTGTTGCTCTCCTTTTGGAGTTCTCCTTGTCCTCTCCAGATCTTTCTGTTTCCCACTTCTTTCCTAAGATTTCCTGCACTCTGCCCAAAGGTTGCCCATAAGTCGCAGCATCTACATTGATAGTTTGCAGGGCAGAGCCTTTCAGAGGTCCTCTGGGTCAGGCTCCTGACTTGTTCCCTCTTTTTGCCTTCTTCTGATGCCCACTCTCCTTGCCTTTCTGGATAAGAATTGAGCATTTTAGCAGGAGTCCTCCCTCTTGATTAGTTTCTTTAGGTGTACAGATTTTAGTAGATTTATCCTATATTTTATGTCTATATGAGTGAGTATATACCGTGTGTGTCTTTCTGCTTCTGGGATAGCTCACTCAGGATGATCTTTTCCAGATCATTTACCTGCAAACTTCATGATTTCTTTGTTTTTTATTGCTGAGTAATATTCCATTGTGTAGATATACCACAATTTGTGCATCCATTCCTCCACTGAGAGGCATCTGGGTTGTTTCCAGCTTCTGGCTATTACAAATAAGGCTGCTACAAACATGGTTGAGCAAATGTCCTTATTGTGTACTTGAGAATCTTTTGGATATATTTAAATTTCATTGTGTTATTTTTTTTTAATTACTGTGTAAGTTAATCACATTTTCTTTATTCATTCTTTGGTTGAGGGACTTTTTAGTTTTTTCCACTTTCTGGTCATTAGGAGGAAAACTGCTATGAACATAGTTGAGTAAATGTCCTTGCCAATCCAGCCATAAATTCCTCAACATGGAATTTGTCCTGCTTGCAAGATATGCTGGAGTATAGGTGACACAGAACTTCTAGGAGTAACCAACCAATGTCTGATTTGTCTTAAAGCTTGGGTAACCAAGAACCAGAGACTTAATATCCCAGAGATCTAGGGGATGTGAGGTAAGAAGGAAATGGGAGGAGTAGCGGGAGGGAAAACTATAATCAGAATATACTGTATGCGAAAGCAAACTATTTTCAATTAGGGAGAATGGAAAGAAGAATCATATTATTTTTATTTTATAATATCAAATTTTCTTCTTTTTCTTTCTTTTTTCCCCCCCACAGGTCGTTTGGGTATATGGTATGGCTTCCAGTTTAGTGTTTTTGTGGGATTCCTGAGTTTGAACAGGGATGAGTTTTTGTATCTACAGCTGTTTCTACTGGCTTTTGGGAGGGGGAATCTTTTCCTTTTTCTTCTGTTTTTTTGTTTATTTGTTTGTTTGTCTTGTGCTACTACAGTGTGTTAGTTTTTGTTTTATCTTCATATTATATTATGTTGTATATAGTATATCATATTATTTTATTAGTCTAGAATGGCTTCACTAGCCTTCAGTCCTAGCACCAAGCAGACAGAGGAGGGCATATCTCTTTAAGTTTAAGGTCAGCCTGATCTATATAGTGATTTCCAGGACAGCCAGGGCTACACTGAGAGACCATGTCTTAAAATTTTCAATTAACTCATTAATTAAATATAATTTAAATATATAAAACCCTCTCCAAACTGTTAAGAATGTGTTTTGTGTTCAAAAGGAAAAATATTTGCTTTGTGCCTTTAAGTTTTAGAAGACAGTAAAAATACTCCCTCTCTTGCATCTTTCTTTATGATTAATAAATATACACAGATGCATCTATGTTTATTAATCCCATATTATATGTATATCAATTATATATAAAGATTTGAAATTTCAGTCTCTGTCCCTGCAACTGAAAAGCTTCAGACAAAACACAAAAACAAAACCCTCCTGAACCACACTAACAGAAGTGACTTTCACTGCACATATTTTGTCCTTGTGTCTTAGAAACACTAGGGGGAAAACGCACTTTCTTATGTATGACAGCTATGTGTTATCTAGTCTTTTTGTATGAAAATAGGATTCTTAAAAAATATTCTTTTGGGATATGGGTATTCAGACAGAATGTGGCACATCACATTTCCAGGAAACAAAGTTAGGGAATTTAAAGAGAAAGCAAATGATACTCCTAAGAACAAATCAGTTAAAAAGTAATTTGACATTACTGAATGTCAGCATGTGAGTCTGTGAAATGAAAGATGAAACACAACAAAAGTAAAGAATTAAAATTCTGCCATGCTGTCTCTGCCTACTTGCTTGCCCATGAAGTGTATTTATTGCCTTTAGAAGATTCAATTCATGACAAAAATGAATTTTAATAGAAAGCAACCTGACTGCAAATCACACACACACACACACACACACACACACGTATGCACTCAGGAATGCATGCATACAAGTACGCATGCATACACACAAATGCATATTATTCAGTGTCTTGAGAGGAGACAATCTATACAGACATAATCTGTATGCTTAAATGTAATCATTTTGCTTGTTCTAGTTTCCACAAGTCATTTATGTTTATCAAGTATTTCAGGAAGCAGTTTAAATTCTTTTTACGTTTAACTATTGATTTTTTTTTTAATGTATTTGTTGGGGATGTGGTGCCTGTCGCAGTACAAATTTGTAGAAGCAAGAGAGCAGCATGCATTGTCTCCTCATGGCGGGTAAGTTTTGGATTCAAGTTTGGGAGAAAGTGCCTTATGTCTTCCTCAGATGTAAACAAATAAATGAAATCTATTCACGTCTAGAGGACATGTTGCATGAACTAGACCCACACACAGAATGACAAATGGTCTACGTTCTCACATAGAAGCGGAACTACTGATCACATAGATGTTGAAGTTAGAACAGTGTTTTCCAGAGACTGGTGACCACAGGAATGAAAGGGAAATGTGGGTCTGCTCATTAGAATGAGAGGTCCTGTGTCCTATTGCTTAGGAGAGTGATGTACTGACAGCAGGGCATCACCTCCTAGAATACCGCAGCGGTTCCTGATGCTCCCTGCCACTCTGTCACCACTTGGGTCAAAGACCAAAATTAAACTCAAACTTTCTACTTTTGTTCTCAAAACACAGTTATGGCTCCTTGCTTTTTTTCAAGATTGGCTGTGATGACAATGATGATGATGTACAAAGATGATGTGTTTAAATTTGAAAGTGTTAAATGTGTTAAAATCTTGAAAGATGTCTTGTTTTTTTTTTTTCAATTGTATATCCTGCTACTAATAATACTTCTTAGTGCCTTATAGTTTCCAAAATTGAAATTGTCTTTGATTCTGAATATATTTATTAGTGTCAACATTTTCTGTAAATTATAAATTGTCCTCGTTTCTATGAAGATTAAGAGCTAAATCTAGAACAATAATTTAGAATCATAGATCTTTTTATCTGCTGAGCCTGCTCACCAGACTTCAATTATCAAAATTATATGATTCTCCTGGTGTCCTTGACACCTCTGGCTCCTACAGTCTTTCGTTCCTTCCCCTTTTCTGCATTCCCCTCAGAATTCTCTGAGGTCTGCGTAATATCTGGCTGTGATTCTCAGTACATGCTCCCATCAGGTACTGAAGAAAGCCTCCCTGCCACAATTAGGATAAGCACCAATCCTATGAGAATATCCTATCAGAATATCCTTATAAATCATTTCATAATTTTTTGTTATTTCTGGGTGGTTCTACCCTGGGTATCTGAGCCACCCAGCTTCCTGATCCTGGAAATCTAGGCAGTATATGGCATGGACTCCCTTTCATGGTGTGGACCTCAGGTTAGACCAGTGGCAGGTTGACCATTCCTATAAGCTTGAACCATCTTCTCCCCAGCATATCTTGCAGGCAGGGAAGGTTGTAGGTCTTAGATTTATGGCTGGGACTGTGAGCCTGTCCTGTTTTTAGAAGATGGCTTGTTCTGGCTCCGCAGCCTCTGTTACTAGGTGGCCTTGCTAGGGCCATTCCCCTAGGTCCTGGCAGGTTCCTACTGCAGTAGGTTTTTATACCACCCCCTCAATGTCCACCTACCTCTTCGTGTACTCCCCTTTTTCTTCCTTCCCCTTCACACACAATCCTTCCTGTTACCATCCCCATCCACCTCCAGTCTACTCATAAAATCTATTCTGTCCTCTTCCAACAGAGATGCATGTGTTCCTCCTAGGCCTCTCCTCTTTAGCTAACTTCTCTGTATCTGTAGATTGCAGTGCAATTACCCTTTACTTAACAGCTAAAGTAAACCTGAAAGTGAATTCATATCATATTTGCCCTCAGAGTCAACTAATCAGGGCTAATAGGGGCTTACAGAGACAGAACTGGCATGTCCAGAGCCTGGATGAGTCTACAGCAGGTCCTCTGCATGCATTCTGTGGTTCTTTAGCTTCAGAACATTTGTGGATTTCTAACAATGGGAGTTAGGGGTATGTCTGACTCTTTTGGCATCTCATGGAACTAATTTCCTCCTACTGTATTGCCTCTTCCAGCCTTGATATGAGGGTAAAGTCTAATTTTATTGCAACTTGTTTTTCTGAGTTTGGTTGATATCATGGGAGGCCTGCTATTTTTTTATAAAAGGTAAGAGAAGAGCAGAGGATCTGGGAGAGAGTGAAGTGGAGGATCTGGGAGAAAGAAAGGAAAGGAAGGAAGACTGTGGTCAGGATATAGTGTATGAGGGAAGAACAAATAAAAGAAAATATAAGATTGATAGACTTTAGACTTATAGGACAATACATATTTCTTATCTGCAAAGAAATATAATTGTAGAAGTACCTAAGTCAGATCTGACAAGATGGCTTATTATAAAAAGTCACTTGATGCCAAACCTGAAAACCTGAATTCTATCCTTGGACCCTACATTCTAGATGAAAAGAACTGACTCCCACATAAAAAAATCTTATCTCCACCATAATTTCACAGTATGTATGCTCCCATGCCTTCAAAAATACCTAGGTCAATTTAAATAAAAATTAATTATCTATGTTTTACTTTCAGAAAGTTTTAGAACTACAACTGATTGTGAGACATGATTCTACGATATTCTCTTTTCTTATGTTGTCATTGAGTTCTCCTGCCTGCACAGTCAGTGGCAGAACAAGAGTTCCAGATGTAATTTTAGTTTTCTCATTGATAAGTTTTTCAAAGACAGAAATCATCTTTCAGAAGGAAAACATTTTTAAGCGAGTAAAATTTTGAATATGAACCATTTTATGATAGTAGAAGTGCCAATACTTTGTACATCTGCATTCCTTTTTAAACCCTGGCTCATTCAAACACCTCTGGGGAAAAACTGAGCTATAAAACTATGTTCCTTAATGTATATCTGAGTCTTAATGCACGTCTCTGATGAATATCTTGGGGATACTGAACCACTTACAAGGAGTCTCTCCTTGCTTATGTGTAAAATTAGGTCAAGTTTCATCACAGACTGACAACTGCTGTTCAGTTGCCATTTTACTGATATACACAGAGCAATGTAATCTTTTGTGATTTGGGCAGTACCCAGAGCATTTCTCCTTTAAGTTTAAGTATACGAAGGGAAATTTCTATTCAGGAAAATAATAATCAGATCCAAAGTGGTAGAATGTTCCGACAACAGATCAGAGCAACAAGATGATAGAAAGGAGACACCCCACACAATAGTTTCTATCACAAAGAAGAAAAGCATCTTTAACTTCCTCATCTTCTGCAAGTTGTCAGAAGACCCATTCTTTATGAGGCCAAAGAAAAGCATGTACTGCAGTGCAAAACAGCCTTCGGCCATCATTCACCGTTTTGTAAAACTAGATTTCCATTTGTGATTTCAAATAAAATATCTCATCAAGGCCTTGTTGGCAAACCTCTAGATGTTTCCCATGAAAATATGTGGAGGAAAATAGGAATTTTCTTTAAAGTCCCTCCCTGACTTATCATTAACATCATTTAGTTTACTAATAAAAGGCAGCTGACTTTTCAATAGATATAAAAATTGGAACATTCTAAAAGAAGACATATTATCCTCTTTTTAGTTCTTTGTACGTGTGTTCCTGTGTGCAGGTTGGTGCATCTGAGTACGGGTGCCCGAGGAGATGAGAAGACAGACTTCAGTGCCCAGACGCTGGAATTACAGCTGGTTGTAATACATCTGACTTGGATGCTGGTAGCCTAATTCTAGGCCTCTGAAAGCATAGAAAGCATTTGGAATCTCTGAGGTACCTCTCAGGCCTTTAAATGGGAGCTTTTAAGAGTGAGGAACTATAAAATCAAGAAAAAAAAAAGATGGAGTAGTATCTCTTGAAGGAAATTTTCTTCCAAAAGAGTCCTCTCTGTGATCTATTTGACTTTCCCAGAACTAATGGGCTATGCTTTGCAGCAGTTTCAAATATCCAAACCCAAAAGAGATGCATTTTGTTTGCCCAAAGAGACAGACTTCTGAGTTTGTTTAGTAAATTAAGTGCTAAAACCTATACAGAGACTGAGTACAGTCTTGTTTTATTGCACAGGCAGGATAGAAAGAAGAAAATGTTAGTTTAACCACTGACCTCTTCAGGAATTTATCAGCTGGGATAAGATAAATTGAATCCTCTCCTTGTTTCTCTACAGTTTCATTTCCTCTGCTTCCTTTAGTGTTTCTGTTTGACCTTCATTACTTAGGGAACTTTCAGAAGAATGATTTGTCGGCCAAGGGTGGAGAAGTGTAAGGAAAGAGTGTGAGATTGGGTTTAATCTCTGGACAGTTCAAAGCAGATAAAGAAACATGCTTCTAAGATAAAACCTGCACTTATGCATTTGTTTATAAAATTCTTGAATAAAGCAACTACTAGGGATTTCAGTATGTTAAGACTAGGAAAAAGGAAATGTTCCAGATACATTTGATCTGTAGTTGCCAACTCAGCATTAGTTACTTAGAAAATAGCTTAAATTTTCTATATTAATGAACATATGATTTTCATATTTTAAAAAGTAAATAACTATTCTAAAATTTTGGAACATTGTATATTACCAGCTCTCCACTGGGTTCCCACATCTTATTTTCTCTCTCTTCCTACAATCACTACTACACATAAGTATTGGTGAATTTTTAGGTGACATATATTGCAATACATACACAGACACACACATTTCTCACAACACAAACACATACATGAGCAGAAAATAGTCAAAATGGTTGAGTAAATCTTAAAAATAAATTCAATCACTTCACATATCTGTGGAGTACTTCTCGTTATAACAAGAATGATCCATGTTCCTGACATTATTGATCCTTAGGTTCCTTCATAATAATTCTGTGTATAATAGCTTTTATTATCCTTTTTCACATATGAAGACTAAGATCCCTCAGCTGTCAGTAAATTAGATAGTGAAGGGTCTCAGCTGTCAGTACATTAGACAGTGAAGGGTCAGAGTTAACATTTGTTCATATCAAGATATCTCTCTCTCTCTAGAGAAAACTACACAGACTGGACCTGATTCATAGCCAGCCAGTATACAGCTTTGGTTTACAGAAGAAGACAGTAAATACACAAAACATTTCAGTCATCTCGATATTTCCCTGTCTTACAGTTCCAAAAGAGGAGCCCTTGGTATTGAAAGTTGGCATTTCTGACTTCAGGATTAACTGATTTTAGCAAATCATATTAGATTTTATGAAAAATCAAATCATCCACTCATAGACTGAAATCAGCTGGTACCACTGACTTGGCCTGAAGGAAATCAATGTATAAAATAGTAAAGTCTTTCTCCCACACTGTTAGAATTAAAATTATGACACTATTAGGCATTTTGATCTAATTCAACATTCAAGAATTCTGATAAATCTATTCTTTCTTTTGAAACGGAATGAATAAAATTCAGTCTGATTTTCTTTAAATTGGAACTCAGTTTCAAAATATTTTTCAATATTCACTGTGCATGTCATCCATTTAAAACCATATGTAAGTTCAGTAAGGATATGTTTATAGCATCTTTCATGCTTTAGACATTCTGAGTACAAATATCTCTTGTTGAATTCAAATTTCAGCATATCATTTCCCAATATCAATTTTGTTAGAGTAATAGAGTATATTCACATTCTTCCTAAGACTTAATATTCTACACCTAGGACATTGAACAATCAAGAAGGAGACTGCATTAACAGACATTAGGAGACTGAGTTATGTAGCTTGCTGGAGATTAGGCAGATACTATCAGGGCAGAAACCAGTTTTCTAACTATCTGCTTTTGACAGCACAAGACCAATCTGGTCCCTGAACTCAGTCACTTTAGACTTGATATCACAGGCAGGTCTCTGTGCAAACTAAGGCAAGTCAACTGACCTCTCTCAAGTATCATTCATATAATGAGGTATTGGAGAAAGGTAGGGGCTTGAGTGAATGTGATAAAACTACATTGTTTGAAATCATCAAAGAATCCATGAAAAAATATATAGCTCCATAAAAATGTAAAGATCTGTAGGTTTCAGGAAAATATGGGCAAGTCACAACCTAACCAGAGTAAATGATTGTAATAGCGATAAACACAAACCATCTCTAATATCATTCCTTGTTCAAAATGCAGTCTACAGTTTGGCTGTACAGTTCACCACTCCATCCAATCTCTTAGCTTAAAAATGTCTAATCATGATCTAGTTTTCAGGAAATATTTCATTAGATACACACAAATCCTATATCTTTATGTAGGACTCTCTCCATGTCTTTAGTAATAACATCCCTCCATAGCAAAGAATGCAAATGAACATAACATCTTTCTCACCAGCTTCCCTAAATCTCCTTATACTAGGAACAGGGCCATTGAAATAAGAAACAAATCATTTTCAAAAGCTCAAATTTCTCCCCAGAAGACAGAAGGAATTACGGTATGTGCGCATTAGTTTCTAAGTAGGTGCAAGATAAGCGTGTAGACATCCACACAGTGCATTTGTTATTTCCTCCTCCCTGGTCTTTACAGTGACTGTGGAGAAGGCAGTGCCCCATAAGACAGAACACAGATGGAATCCATAGCCACTCTCCCCACAGCACGAAAAAAGAGTAACGTGGCCACTCTCCCCACAGCACGCAAAAAGAGTAACGTGGAAAATTCACGGATTCAAGTGAAAGAACAACCTCTCCAAACATGAGTTTGAACTCTCTCTATCACTTCTCACTTTCAGATTCCAGGCCAGTAAGCCATGACGGGAGGGAAGGATGCCCAGAGGTACTGTGACATTTGAGAAGTACAGGCCACAGAGCAGCTCTTCAAAATAAATGTGTACAACAACTGGCAAAAGTTCAATCTGGGTTAAAATTTCTGTAGAAAAATTTCACCAAAATGTCATTTATGAGTTATTTTCTCAGTCTCTGTAGCAATGGAGATTCTGGCAATGTCAAAATAAGTACAGCTCTATCAGAAATTAAAAAGAGTACTTTCAATTACACAAATTTAGAAATCTATATTTTAAATGAATATTGACCACAGAAAGTACTACTTTTCTTGTAGGTGGAAGTTTTCAAGAAATAATTTCTTTGAAATGTTTTCTTTCCTATGCACTAATCTATATAATTTTCATTTTTCAAAACTGCAAAAGATAGCAAATACTTGATGTTTGTTGTTGTAGTTGGTGAGTTTTACTTTGTAAATCCTAACTACTCAATATATTGAAGAGTATTCATGAGAAGTGGTTAAGTTCTGCTGTTCATTTTTGCTTCTTAGTCTGGTTTTCAGGACATTCTTACTGTGCTATTTCCACCATTACTCAAAAGCCCAAGAATAGAGCATTTCCTAAGGAGCCAATAGAAAGTTTAGTAAAGGCACAAACAAACATGTCCAGAATATGATACTGAATATCACATAGTTTGGCCAGGTACGCAGGTATCTGAATTAAAATGAAGTAGAAAAATTGCTTAAGAATAAGAAGCAGGGTCAGGTGTCCATTTCTCTTACTTGATGATTAAAACTAAGTTATTATCCAAATCTCTGTATAGAACACAAAAGATAAACTACTGCAAGATTTATTTGAGAAATAAATAAATAATATTCCATGCATATTGGCAGATTACAGCTATGGAATTCAGAGTAGATCTTAAATATTACAAGTAAGTGTTGAGGCTATTTAATACATTCTTTCGATCCTAACATCAATATGTACTTAATATAGACATAGGCAATATAAAATAATATTTTGACTAATAAAGACACAAGTAATAAACTTCCCTTTTTATTATTTGATTAATTTCATGTGAAAAGTAGCTACCTGATTTACATGCATGTATATGCACCATGTGGTTGACTCTGACAGCTGGGGCCATAGGAGACTATGCCACTTGGAATGCCACCTGGAATAGATGACTTTGAGTCTCCATGTGGATCCTGGGACTTGAACACAGCTCCTTCATAAGAAGATTGATGGGAAATGGAACTCATGAGATTCCATCTCTGAGGAGCTATTGGCAGTTTAGAATATTAGCAGAATAAGGAATTATTCTTTATTGATGGGTGGTCACTGCTTGATTGGGCGTAATCCATTTGATGTCCCCGAACCTACTCATGAACATATGGACACTAGCTTGACTTGGTGGGTTACTTTTAAATGAGAGAAAAGGGGACATAAAATTGGGATATAGATATAATGGAGGAGATGCACAGGAACTAAAGGGGAATAGAGGAGGAAGATATGATTTTATTACATTGTCCTTATATATGAAATGCTCAAAAATGTAAATGTGTGTGTGCATACAATCCATGCAATCCAGTTTGCATTTAAGGCTTCTATTTAAGGCTGATCACTTGGAATTATATAATGTATGAGTGTTCTTCTCCTAGATAAAACAGATTCTCCTTTCCTATTACAGTTTATTCACTTTGTATCCCAGCTGTATCCCCATCATTGTCCCTTCAAATCTCACCCTCCCTCCCTTTCTCCTTCACCTCCTCTCAGGTCCCTTCCTTAGTCCACTGAGAGTGGAGGACCTCCTCCCCTTCCATCTGACCCTAACCTATCAGGTCTCATCAGGACTGTCTCTTTGCCTCTGTGGCCTGGTAAGGTTGCTTCTCCCTTCAGGGGGAGGTGAACAAAGGGCCAGCCACTGAGTTCATGTCAGAAACAGACCCTGCCCCTTAGTAGGAGCCCATTTGGAGACTGAGCTGCCACAGGCTACATCTGTGCAGGGGTTCTAAGTTAACTCCATGAATAGTCCTTGGTTGGAGTATCAGTTTCAGAAAAGACTCCTGTGCCCACATTTTTGGTTCTACTGGTCTCCTTGCAGAGCTCCAGACACTTCCAGGTCTTTCTATCCTCCTTCTTTCGTAAAATTCCCTGCACTCTGCCCAAAGTTTGGCTATGAGTCTCAGCACAAGAACATATGAACGTGTTCATAGCAGCTTTATGTAATAGCCAGAATTGGGGGGGGGGGAACTAGATGTCCCCTCAGCTCTCGAATGGATACAGAAATTGTGGTACATTTACACAATGGAATACTACTCAGCAATTAGAAACAATAAAATTATGAAATTTGCAAGCAAATGGTGGGAAATAGAAAAGATCATCCTGGGTGAGGTATCACAGAAGCAGAAAGACACACATGGTATATACTCACTTAAAAGTAGATATTAGACATATAATATAGGATAATCATAATAAAATCTGTACACCCAAAGAAGCTAAGCAAGAAGGAGGACCCTGGGTAAGATGTTCAATCTTCATTCAGAAAGGCAAATGGTATAGACATGGGAAGAAGGTGAAAAATGGAAAAAGACAGGATCCTACCACAGAGGACCTCTGAAAGACTCTACCCAGCAAGATATTAAAGCAGATGCTGATACTAACTTGATTTTCTAAACAGTAAAATTTAGAACACTGGAAGGCTTAGTTATGTAGTGGAAAGTATTGATAGTCACTGGAATGTGTATTCTTTTCAGCATCCTTGGTCTACATGTCTTCTGAGCAGCAAACATTCATGGCAGGAAATAATTAATTGGCTTTGTTATAACAGAGTGGGATGAAAGCAAGATATTTCACTTCAGACACGATTCCTTAGAAAATGGAAAAACTGAGAGAAGGTTCTAATTAAAAAGAGAAGAGGAAGGTCAATACAGAAGGAAAGTAAATGGAAAGACACAAATACCAGCAAGTATGTTTGATAAAGCTTCGAGTAAATAAATTGTTTTACACTTTTCTGAAATTATATATATATATATATATATATATATATGGTAAATCACACACATGTATATATATATATATATATATATATATACATGTATATGTATATGTATATATGTGTGTGTCACTTCAGATGAAAATGCCCTCATGAGTCATAAAGTGACAAGCTTTCCATATGAGACATGAGAAACCTCAATCTATGCTTTTACTGTTGCACTTGAAAATAAATGTCTTTTTTTGAAGACAACACACAGCAGACAGAAGAATCAAGTTATACCTTCCTTAATTCTATCTTTCATAGTACCATAAGGTACTGAGTAAGCTGCTAAGGGAGCAAAGTAGTCGGTGGCTCTATCCACCTGCTACATCAACTAAATATAATGATGCCCAAGATAACAAGATACACATACTGGTTTAATAATGGCACTTATATCTTGGTGATAACCAACATCTCTGTAACTTGACTTAAAAAGTACTCATTAGAAAGGAAATCATGCATAGTACTAGAAATCTAGCCAACTACTCAAGGCTAGTGAGTCTATGGACCTCAGAAGATGACCTACTATACTATGCCCTTTCACTAGATAAACATGAGTTATATGTAGCTTCTAGCCCATATAGACCATGACAGAAAATTCACAAGTCATAAAGCAGAGACAACTACATGCAAGGCTCAGGGTTTATCTTGGAAGAGGAGATAGAGAAATTTGTTTTTAATGATAAAAAATCATTTTATCACATTTTAATTTTGATTTGTTTCTTTTGTTATTATCATTATTTATTTACTCCAATTAATTCAATTTGTATCCAGGCTTTGCCTCCTCCCTCAACTCCTCCCAGTCCCACCCTCTGTCCCTCTTCTCTCCTTATGCCCCTTCCCTAGTCCACTAATAGTGGAGGCCCTCCTCCCCTTCTCTTTGACCCTAACCTCTAAAGTCTCATCAGGACTGGTTGCAGTGTCTTCCTCTGTGGTTTGATAAGGTTGCACCCCCCAGGGGGAAGTGATTAAAGAGCCTGCCACTCTTTTCATAGATTTTCATGCCAGAGAAAATCCCTGATGCCCCTCCTAGGGAACTGACTCTATGGGCTACATCTAAGCTGGGGCTATAGGTCTTCCATGCATTGTCCTTGGTTGGGGTATCATTCTCTTCAAGGCCACCAGGGCTCAGTTTTTATGACTCTGTTGGTCTCCTTTTAGAGGTCCTGTCCCCTCCAGCTCTTTCTTTCTCTGCTATCTTGCATAATTCCATGCCCTCTGCACAAAGTTTGGCTCTGAGTCTCAGCCTCTGCTTCAATACCTTGATCAGTAGAGTCTTTCAGAAGCCATCTGTAGGAGTCTTCTGTCCTGTTCCCTGTCTTCTCCTACGTCCAACGTCTAATGATTTTGTCCTTCTGAATGAGGATTAAGCATCATCCCTAGGATTTTCCTTGTTGTTTAGCTTCTTTATGAGTATAGACTTTAGTATGTTTATCCTATATTATGTGGCTAATATCCACTTGTGCTTGAGTATATACCACGTGAATCTTTCTGTTTCTGAGTTACCTCAGTCAAGATGATCTTTTCTAGTTCCCATAATTTGACTGTAAATTTCATGGTTTCCTTGCTTTTAATAGCTGAGTAGTATTCCACTGTGTAAATATACCACAATTTATGTATCCATTCCTACGCTGAGGGACATCTAGTTTGTTTCCAGCTTCTGACTATTATGAATAAAGCAGCTACAAACATGGTTGAGCAAATGTCCTTATTGTGTACTTGAGCATATTTTGGATATATGCCTAGGAGTGGTATAACTAGATATTAAGGTGGTACTACTCCTAATTGAGAAAGCCCCAGACTGATTACCAAAGTTGTTGTGCAAGTTGACATTCCCACCAGCAATGGAGGAGGGTTCCCCTTTCTCCACATCCTCTCCAGCATGTGTTGTCACTAGAGTTTTTGATCTTAGCCATTCTGATGGGTGTAAGGTGAAATCTCAGGGTCATTTGATTTGCATTTCCTAATGGCTAATGACATTGAGCATTTCTTTTAAGTGTTTCTCTGGCATTCAGTATTCCTCTATTCAGAACACTGCTTAGTTCTGTACCCCATTGTTTAAACTGATTATTTGTTTTGTTGGTGTTTAACTTTTTAAGTTATTTATATATTCTGGATATTAGCCCACTGTGAGACATAGGGTTCGTGTAGATCCTTCCCCAATCTGTAGGCTGTCATTTTGTTCTGTAGACAGTGTCCTTTGCTTTACAGAAGCTTTCCAGTTTCATGAGGTCCCATTTATTGATTGTTGTGCTTAGAGCCTTTGCTGTTGGTGTTCTGTTCAGGAAGTTGTCTCCTGTGCTAATGAGTCCAAGGCTCTTCCCCACTTTCAGACCTATCTATTTTATGAACATTAATGCAAAAATTCTCAAGAAAATACTTGCAAACTGAATCTAAGAACACATAAAAGATATCATCCAACATGACCAAGTATGCTTCATCCCTGGCATGCTAGAGTGGTTTACTATACAGAAATCCATCAATGTATTCTACCACATTAAAAAAAAAAAAACAGAAGGAAAATAACTACATGATAATCTCCTTAGATGCCAAAAAAAGCATATCACAAAATCCAACTCGTATTCATGTTTAAAGTTTTAGATAGATCAAGAATACAAGCCATATAAGTGAGTATATACCGTGTTTGTCTTTCTCCTTCTGGGATATTTCACTCAGAATGATGTTTTCTAGATCCCACCATTTGCCTGCAAATTTCATGATTTCCTCCTTTTTGATTGCTGAGTAGTATTCCATTGTGTAGAAATACCATAATTTCTGTACCCATTCTTCCCTTGATGGACATCTGGGTTGTTTCCAGGTTCTGGCTATTACAAATAAAGCTGCTATAAACATGGTTGAACAAGTATCCCTTTTGTGTACTTGAGCAAGCTTTGGGTATATACCTAGCAGTGGTATAGCTGGGTCTTGAGGAAGCACTATTCCTAATTGTCTTAGAAAGCACCAGATAGCTTTCCAGAGTGGTTGTACCAGTTTACATTCCCACCAGCAGTGAAGGAGGGTTCCCCTTTCTCCACAACCTCTCCAGCATGTGTTGTCACTTGAGTTTTTCATCTTGGCCATTCTGATGGGTATAAGGTGATATCTCAGGGTTGTTTTGATTTGCATTTCCCTGATGGCTAATGAGGATGAGCATTTCTTTAAGTGTTTCTCTGCCATTCGATATTCCTCTGTCGAGAATTCTCTGTTTAGCTCTGTTCCCCATTTTTTAATTGGATTACTTGGTTTGCTGCTTTTCAGCTTCTTTAGTTCTTTGTATATACTGGATATTAGTCCTCTGTCAGATAAAGGGTTAGTGAAGATTCTTCCCCAGTCTGTAGGAAGATGTTTTGTTTTGATGATGGTGTCCTATAAGATATGATAAGCATAATGAAATCTATGCACCTAAAAAAGATAATCAAGAGAGCGGACATGAGGTAAGAGGATCAGTCCTCGTTTAGAAAGACAGATGGGATGTGCATTGAACGTATGACAGGAGTCTACTGAGCGCATCTGAAAGCCTCTAACTAGCAGTGTTTTCAAAGCAAAGACTTATGACCAAACCTTTGGCAGAGTACAGGGAATCATAAGAAAGAAGGGGAGTTAGTCTGATGGGGAAAGGATAGGAGCTCCACAAAGACCAAATATATCTGGGCACAGGGTCTTTTCTGAAACTGACATTCAACCAAGGACCATGTATGGATATAACCTAGAACCTCCGCTCAGATGTAGCCTGTGGTAGCTCAGTAACCAATTGGTTTCCCAAAGTGAGGGGAACAAGGACTATTTTTAACAGGAACTCAATGAAGATACCTGATAAAACAGGATCAGATGAATGGGGGGGAGGTCCCCCCTATCAGTGGACTTGGAAAGGGGCACAGTGGTGATGAGTGAGGGAGGGAGGGACTGGGAGGGAATGAGGGTTCGGGGCACGGCTGGGATACAGAATTAATAAAATGTAACTGATAAAAATAAAATAAAAAAAATATGATTTGAATGCTAAAAAAAAGAGAATACAAGCCATATACCTAAACACAGTAAAGGCAATATACAGAAAGCCTATAGCCACATCAAACTAAACAGATAAACTTAAAATCAATCCTACTGAAATTAGTGACAAAGAAAGGCTGCCTACTCTCTCCATAACTCTTCACCATAGTTCTTGAAGTACCAGCTAGAGCAATGAGATAAAGGCTAACAAAAGGATACAAGTCAGAAAGAGAGAAGTGAAAGAATCACTATTTGCAGATGATGATAGTAAACATGAGGGACCCAAAAAATTCTACCAGAGAACTGCTTCAGGATAAATGCCTTCAGGAAAGTGGCTGAATACAAAATTAACTCAAAAAATCAGTAGCCCTCCTGTATTCAAAAAACAAAAGGGCTGAGAAAGATATTGGGGAAACAACACCCTTACAATAGCCACAAATAACATAGAGTACCTTGGTGTGACCCTAACCAAGCATGTGAAAGACTGAAAAAACTTTCAGTATCTGAAGAAAGAAATTGAAGAAGATATTAGGAGATGGAAAGATCTCCCATGCTCATGCATTGGTAGGATTAATATAGTGGAAATGGCCATCGTACCAAAAAGCAATCTACAGATTCAATGCAATTCCCATTAAAATACCAACACAATTCTTTACAGAACTTGGAAGAATAATTCTCAATTTCATATGGAAAAACAAAAAAAACCAAAATAGCTAAAACAATCATGTGCAACAACAGACCTACTGGAGGTATCTCTATCCCAGATCTCAAGCTGTATTATAGAGAACCAGTAATAAAAACTGCATGGTACTGGCATAGAAACAGAATGGTGGATCAATGGAATTAAATTGAAGATTGAGAAATAAACCCCATAAGCCTATTGATACTTGATTTTTGACAAAGAAGCCAAAACAATACAATGAAAAAGAGAGAGCATCTTCAACAAATGGTGCTGGTCCAACTGGATGTCTACATGTTCGAAAATGAAAATAGATCCATACTTATCACCCTGCACAAAACTAAAGTCTAAGTGGATCAAAGACCTCGATATAAAACCAGACACTAAACATGTTAGAAGAGATAGAGATATTTTAAGAGCTAAAGGGCCATGTGAGTCTCTTGGAAAACTGTATATCCTAGAAATGACAAAGTAGCTATAACCATGATATCTCATCAATATTATTTTCTACACAAGTCCTGAATAATGATAATATCAATAAATATGCTACCACTGGAGGAGTAAACATCACGAGGTCCCAGCTCTACACTAAGGACTACAAGTATTTAATGACTGCTGAGAAAGGGAGAATTATCCTCTCAAGGAGGAGCCAGTGCTGATTATCCTGTGTAAAGTTATACGCCATTTTTACTATGTTAATCGTGCCAAGCCATGAGCATGGGAGATCTTTCTATCTTCTGTATATCTTCTAATTCTTTCCTCAGAGACTTGACATTTTTTTCATCCAAGTCTTTGACTTGCTTGGTTAGGGTTACTCCAAGGTACTTTATGTCATTTGTGGCTATTGTGAAGGGTGTTGTTTCCCTAATTTCTTTCTCAGCCCTTTTGTCTTTTGTATACAGGAGGGCTACTGATTTTTTTGAGTTAATTTTGTATCCGGACACTTTGCTGAAGGTGTTTATCAGCTGTAGGAGTTCCCTGGTAGAATTTTTGGTGTCACTCAGCTATACTATCATACCATTAGCAAAGAGTGATAATTTGACTTCTTCCTTTCCAATTTGTATCCCCTTGATCTCCTTCAACTGTCTTATTGCTCTAGTAAGGACTTCCAGCACTATGTTGAAGAGATATGGAGAGAGTGGACAGCCTTGCCTTGTCCCTGATTTCAGTGGGATTGCTTTAAGTTTCTCTCATGCGTAGAGATAACCTAGAACCCCTGCACAAATGTAGCCCATGGCAGTTCAGTGTCCAAGTGGGTTCCATAGTAATGGGAACAGGGACTGTCTCTGACATGAACTCAGTGGCTGGCTCTTTGATCACCTCCCCCTGAGGTGAGCAGCCTTACCAGGCCACAGAGGAAGACAATGCAATCTCTCCTGATGAGACCTAATAGACTAGGATCAGAAAGCAGGAAAAGAAGACCTCCCCTATCAGTGGACTTGGGGAGGGGCATGTGTGGAGGAAGGGAAGGAAGGGAGGGATATTGGGAGGGGAGAATGGAGAGAGCTACAGGGGAGATACAGGTGAATAAAGTGTAATTACTAAAAAATTTTAAAATGTTATAAACCATGAATTCATACAAATCACAATGAATAAATGCAGCAGTTTGAATTTATATGTTTCTGCACATTTGTGTGAGTTTGTTTGTGTGTGTATATGTGAAGCTTCCAAATTTAGAGAGAATAAAGTGAGGAATGGGAAGGATCAGAGGAGGACAAGTAAAAAAGGAAGTGATGTAAACATATGTTAGCTTAACCTTTCAATTAATAAAAGATAGAATACCCTAAAATCATCTATTTTATTAAAAATTCACTTCCAAATTGTATGGGATGCAGAACTCTGTGATTCTCCTAGCTACAATTTAGATTGTTATGTAAGCCAGAAATAAGTTTCTAAGGAAATAATGTAAAGGTCATGGAAAACCTTGTACACACAGAGAAGCTGAGAGAACCAGGGGTGTTAATCACACATCAGTGTCGTCTCAGGAGAGGAGACACAATCAAATACCTGCATTCCATCCAGAAATCTGGGAGTGGATTTTGTTAATGACCTAGTGACCTTTTTGCTGTCTGTGGGAGCAACCATTTTTTGCTATAGAGGTAGATGTTACCCGAATTCCCCAGACTCTCACTATCTCCACATTAATACCACCATCCTTACGGGAGATACCACATGGTTTTTTACAGCCTGTTGACTTCTATGCTGTCTTAGTTAGAGACCACATTAGATTCTAGGTCTCTTAGCATTAGAACCCACACTTATGTTCACATATACTTTGTGAAGGACTTTCTTTGTGAAGGACACCTTAAGCTTTATTGTGCATATGGAAATGGACTGATTGTTTCCTGGAAACTTTTTCCCAAATTTTACTGTGTTTTAAATATGCCAACAATGAATTGTCTGGCTTTTGACTCCCAGAAGTCTGATCTAGAAAGGTGAAGCCAGTCTTCACCTGAGTTTTCATTCTTATCTCTTGGAGAGGCTTATTCCCTGTTTGACATCTTCAGGGACCTTCTCATAATAAACTTCTCTCTTGTGAGAAGCATTGTCCCTGATGGCAAATGCACTTAGACTAGTCTCATTCTGACTATGGTGGGCAAAAGCTTATGAATCCATAGCTAATGAAGAGAATGAGCATAGTTGCTTTAAGACATAAGTAATGTACTTGGGTAAAGGCCTAAATGAATCCCCTACTGATTCTATCCTCCTTATTCAATATTTATTGCACACTGACTCCAAAGGGCACAATGATGAGTAAAGAGTATGATCGTGAAGGCTTTCCTCAAGTGGCTAACTGCAGACATGATCAATAATTATCTCAGGTACCATTTGTAGGTCTTATGCAGAAGAAGAAAATTAAGTAATCAAAGTTTTAAAGACTCCATACCAAAAACCAATGCCAAAGCAATTATAGCATGAACAACCTTCAAAGCATATAAAGTCAAGTGTCCATCATGAGGATAAATCAATCCCCAACAAAATAACCTCCCAACCTCCGATGTGGTAATGTCAGCATGACTCTCTGCAACCTTCTACAAGGTATATAATTTGAAAAATATAAAAATTAATTTGATTTTCTGATTTTCTGAAAAAAAGTGTTAGGATATAAAGCAATTTATTCAGGAGGAATGTCTGAAAAATGAGTTTTAAACTTACAGTCATTCACTATCACTTGCTAGACTCTTTTTTATTCTATGTAGCCTAAATAATCCCTTAAATGCACTCTCCTCAATTTGCCCAATTTGAGTGACCCATTTATTCTTAATAGAGTCATGACAAATATATATAACAGCAGGTAACAAGTAGAAATGTGCATATAAGTTGAGAAATAAATGAAGTTTGGGCATAAAATAAAAAAGTGTGTATTTTACTACCCACTCATTCTACTCCCAAATTTATCTCTAGAGAAACTGTAAAAATGGCTTTGTACAGCAACTTTTATAGAAGAGTTTGGAAATAAACCAAATGTCAGTCAAAGTAGAAAGGTTCAATACATTATTTCTTCTAATAATACAATGTTATATAAATTTAAAAGTTCACTAAAGCAACATATGACAACAAAAATAATTGCTTAATCCAAAATAAAATAGCAGAATTTAAAGAAAAACCTGTGCTAAATTATTCCATTTATGAACATTTATAATAATCGATATAACTCTGTTTTGAATAAATTTCCAAGTGTAGAGACCTAAAGAAAATCCATGGCAAAATAGTCGATGGAGATAGTTGTTAGACGGAGATAGTTGTTAAATGTTATAAAAATCAGAGTTAACAAAATAAAGTAAATTGAGGAAGAAATGGGATATTTCCAGGATGCAAACTCTATATTAAACAAATACAAAGTAATTTTACTGTTGAACTAAAGGACTGATTGAAAGTACATAAATTGCCAGTGGTACAAAATGAGGCATATGAGTACAGATTTAATCCCAGAAGATCTGGTTACTATGTAACTACACTGTGACTCTAGCTCTAACCCGGGAAATTAGCATTAAATGACTGTTTTCCAGAAACATTGCATAAAATTCAATGAATATCTGTCATTTTATTTAATGCTTCAGGTCTGCTGAGAATATATCAAATAAATATTGATATGTAGGTGGTTTGTTTGACCCTGTTTACACAGATAATTTCACTTAACATCGTTAAATAATTCCATTAATGCCTTAATTTAATAGATAACAGCAAAATCACATAGTAGATAGCAGAAGCAGAAAAGATAATAAAGAAAGAAAGAAAATTGTGTGACTGCACTAAATGTCACTCTAGATAACCACTACATTGCCTGTCAGTCTGTATTCATTTCCTGTCGATCTGGATGACTGTTTTCCCTGTCAACCCGGGAGACGGAATACCTATCCGTATGTGTGCCTAAACGCCCATCAAACTGGATGGGTGTGTTTCTTGTACTTTTATCAGAGCATTTTGAAGACTGGAAGAGAGCAAATATTTAAGTGAAGCATGTCTAGCTTATTAGGAACTTTACTAGAAATCTGGAACCCAAAGGTCAGAGTTTCCTTAAGTTATAAATGGTAGAATGGAAGATGACCCTGACTTCCACTGCTAAGGTTGAGACCTGATAGGCTTGAGTCAGATAGAAGAGGAGGACGACCTTCCCTTTCAGTGGACTAGGGGAAGGGCATAGGAGGAGAAGAGAGAGGTAGGGGGGTGGGAAGAGATGAAGGAGGGGGCCATAGCTTGGCTACAAAGTGAATAATTGAAATAAATAATTATTTTTTTAAATGTCTCCTTTGGGACTACTGTGTTGAGTGCTTTAGGCCCAGTTGGCTGGACTGTTTCAGACGTTATGAAATTTTAGGAGATAGGACATTGCTGGAGAGAGTCAAACAGCAGTCTTTTTAGGGTGTAGCTACTGGCCAGTCTTTCTCACCTCTCTGCTGCCTATCTGCCACGACAGAGCAGCCTCCATTCCACATGCTCCTGCTGTCACAATGCTTGGTCTCAGGAGAGACCCATAATCAATAGAGTTAAAGATTGTGAACTGAAATGTCTGAAACTGTGAGACAAAATAAGTATTTCTTCCCTTAGGATGTTAAGAGCAGGTATTTGTCACAGAAATGTAAAGTCTGCCATACATATTTTTTTTTTCTTTCTTAACCTAAAGTATATCATTGTTGCAATTTAAATATAACATTTTGTTAAATAGTAATCAAGATCTTTACTACATTTTTTATTAATTACAGTTTATTCACTTTGTATCTCCCCTATAGCTTCCTCCTTCCACCCCTTCCCATCCCACCCCTCTTCCCTCTTCTCCACCTGTGCCCCTCCCCCAGTCCACTGATAAGAGAGGTCCTCCTCCCTTTCCTCTGATCCTAGTCTATCAGGTCTCATCAGGACTGGCTGCATTGTCTTCTTCTGTGGCCTGGTAAGGCTGCTCCCCCCTCAGGGGGAGGTGATCAAAGAGCAGACCAATCAATTCAGTCAGAGACAGCCCCTGTCCCAATTACTATGGAACCCACTTGGACACTGAACTGTAATGGACTACATTTGTACAGGGGTTCTAGGTTATCTCCATGCATAGTCCTTGGCTAGGGTATCAGTCTCAGAAAAGATCCCTGAGCCCAAAATTTTTGGATCTGTTGCTCTACTTGTGGAGTTCCTGTCCTCTCCAGGTCTTACTATCTCCCACTTCTTTCATAAGATTCCCTGCAATCTCCCCAAAGTCTGGCTATGAGTGTTAGCATCTGCCTTGATACCCTGCAGGGTAGGCCCTCTGTGGTAGGCTCCTGTCCTGTTCCCTGTTTTCTTCCTCCTCCGATGTCCATCCTCTTTGCCTTTCTGAATGGGGACTGAGTATCTTAGCCTAATAAATTTAAAAAATAAATAAAATAAAATAGAAAGATCTTTACTATAATCATCATATTTTTTAAAAGAAATTGTTTTGATTATAAGCCATGACACATTAAGTCATAATTTTATACAATAGTTTTTCCTGTATGATGTTTTCAACTTATGATCTGTCTATCCTCTTGGTAGGCAAGTTAGCATTTCCCTAAAAATTTACATAATACCAAGCTGTTTTGATTTCATTTTTCAATTTTTGTTTTATTTTGTTTTTTGAGAGAAAGAATATAAAGTTGGGTGGGCAGGAATATGGGAGGAAACCATGAGAAACTTGTACAGTTGAAAATGTGATCAAAATATATGATGTACTATATAATATAATAATACAATTAGTTTATACTTTTACTTGAAATTATGATGTGACTTTTGAGATACACATTAAAACTATTTTCAGAAAACAAAACAGTATAGATAATTACCTAAGCTAATGGTAGGACACAGAAACATGATGTTAGATGATCTTTAATAAGATAGAGGACGGAAGATAAAAGGAAAGCAGCAAGTTGGCTTGCGCTTCTGAGTTGTCTAAGTTAGCATCAACTTCAAATGCTATGTCTCCAGCAGGTAGAAATGTTGTGAAAGAGAACACACTTCATCGTTTAACAAGCAACTGATCCAGTGAACCAGTCTCCTGTCAGCATTTGTCTAGTGAAGACTAAATCTCTTCCGCTTTCCCAACCATGCACATATACATCACGATCAGAAGAGTAGTGCAGGAATAGAACACTTGCTCAGAGAAAGAAAAGTACAGCTCAAAAACATAAGTGTGAACCTGTGAACCAGGATATTAAAAGCAATTTTACAATCTATGATTTTTTATTTAGGGTTGATAAGGGTGAATAAAAGAGACAATTCAGAGAAAGGGAAAAGAGGAGAAAGTAAAACTATTAATCCCATTTTTCCATTGATTAAAGTGTTAAACAGCCAGGTAAAAGCCTGTGTGCAACTGGATTCTATTTTCTGAACAAGAGTCATTATTCTATTTTTTTCTCTGTATTTTAATATAACTGTAGTAATCTTTTAGACAGCTTCTATTGAAACATAAATAAATGATCACATAGTAATTTATTATTTTAATGTTCCTATTTAAAAAATGTTATTAACCGGAATTAGCCTCAATGTCAAAGAATACTCGACGCACTATATTTTGTAGATAAAACACTGGAGGAGAATAAAAGACATTTCTGAAAATCTCTCTTTCTGACCCAACTCTGCCAAATTCCCCTCTATTCTGTTGAAAGGTTAGATTACTTATCGACAATATATTACTAAGAAAATCTTAGAAAAAAAGATATCAGAAGATGGGAAGATCTCCCATGCTCATGGACAGGTAGAAATAGCAGTGAAAGTGGCCATCCTATCAAAAACAATCTACAGATTCAATGCAATTCCCATCAAAATACCAACACAACTTTTTAGGACATTGAAAGAACAATTCTCAATTTCAAATGAAAAACAAAACAAAAAAAAAACCCAAACAAACAAACAAACAAACAAAACACAGACTAGCTAAAATAATCCTGTACAATAAAAAACCTTCTGGAAATATCTCTATCCCATATCTCAAGCTGTACTATTGAGCAACAGTAATAAAAATGTTGTGGTGCTGGCATAGAAACAGACTGGTGGATCAATGCAATTGAATCAAAGACCCAGAAGTAAACCCACACGTTTATGGAAACTCAATTTGGGACTAAAAAGACAAGACCATAAAATGGAAAAAGAGACAGCATCTTCAACAAATAGTGCTGGCCTAACTAGATGTCTACATGTAGAAAAATGCAAATAGATCCATATTTATAACTCTGCACAAAAGAAAAGTCCAACTGGATCAAAGACCTCAGCATAAAATCAGACACACAAAATCTTTAGAAAAAAAAATTGGGGAGAGCCTTGAAGTCATTGGCACAGGAGACAACTTCCTGAACAGAACACCAACAGCACAGACTCTAAGATCAACAACCAATAAATGGGACCTCATAAAACTGAGGTTCTATTTTTCTGTAAGCAAAAGACACTGTCATCAAAACAAAACGACGAATTCACCAACCCTGTATCTTACAGAATATCCAGAATATGCAAAGAACACAAGAAGTTAAACCCCAACAAATCAAGTAATCCAATTTAAAAAAAAAATGGGATACAGAGCTAAACAGAAAATTCTCAATAGAGGAATGTTGAATGGCAGAGAAACACTTAAAGAAATGCTCAAAGTCCTTAGTAATCCAAAAGAATGCAAATCAAACCAAATCTGAGATTTCACCTCACACCCATCAAAAAGGCTATAATCAAAAACTCAAGGGATGATGCATGCTGGAGAAGTTGTTGAAAATGGGGAACCCTCCTCCATTTCTGGTGGAAATGTAACTTTGCATTACTACTTTGGAAATCCATCTGGCACTTTCTCAGGAAATTAGGAATAGTGCTACCACAAGGGAAAGCTATAACACTACCGGGCATATGCCCAAAAGATGCCCATTATTCAATAAGGACATTTGCTTAATGACATTCATAGCAGCTTTATTTGCAATAGACAGAATCTAGAAACAACCCAGATGTCTCTCAACAGAGTAATGAATATAGAAATTGTGGTACCATTACACAATGCAATACTACTCATCAATTAAAAACAAGGAAATCAAGTATTTGCCCTCAAATGGTGGGAACTAGACAAGATCATCCTGAGTGAGGGAACCAGAAGCAGAAAGACACACATGGTATATACTCATTTATAAGTGGATATTAGCCATGCAATATAGGATAAACATACTAAAATTTTTAGTCCTAAAGAAGCTAAACAAGGAGGACCCTAGGGAAGAGGCTGAAACCTCACTCAGAAGGGCAAACAGGATAGATATCAGAAATAGGAGAAGACAAGAACAAGACAGGAGCCATCCATAGAGGACCTCTGAAAGACTCTACCCACTAGAGTATCAAAGGTGATACTGAGACTCATAGCCAAACTTTGTGTGGAGTACAGGAAACCTTACAGGAAAGGGAGAGAGAAAAACTTCAAGTGGACAGGAACTCCACAAGAAGAAAAACAGAGCCAAAATACCTGAGCCCACAGGGTCCTGCAGAGACCAAGTCCAGCCAAGGACCATGGATGGAGAGGACCTACCCCCTGTTCAGAGGAAGCCCACACACTGCTTAGTTTCCCATGGGTTGTCTAGTAAGGAGATCAGGAGCTGTCTCTGACATGAACTCAGGGGCTAACTCTTTGATCGCCTCCCCCTGAGAGGGGGAACAGTCTTGCCAGGCCACAGAGGAACCAGCCCCAATAAGAACTGATAGGCTATGGCCAGATAGAAGGGGAGGAGGACCTCCCCGAATAGGTTAATAGGGAAAGGACATACGGGGAGAAAAGGGAGGGTAGCTGGGACTAGGAGGAGACTAGGGAGGGGACGAAAGCATGTCTACAAGGTGAATAAATTGTAATCAGTCAATCAATATATAGAAAATCTCCTTTGCCTTTCTGAATGAAGATTGCCCAAGGTCCTCTTTCTTGATTATCTTCTTTGGGTGTACAGATTTCAGTATGTTTATCCTACAGTATATGTCTAATATTCACTTATAAGTGAGTATATACAGTGTGTGTCTTTCTGTTTCTGGGATACCTCACTCAGGATGATCTTTTCTAGATCCCACCATTTGCCTGCAAATTTCATGATTTCCTTGTTTTTAACTGCTGAGTAGTATTCCATTGTGTAAATGTACCACAATTTCTGTATCCATTCCTCCTTTGAAGAACATCTGGGTTGTTTCCACGTTCTGGCTATTACGAATAAGATGCTATGAACATGGTTGAGCAAATGTCCTTGTTGTATTGTTGAGCATATTTTGGATATTTGCCTAGAAGTGGTATAGCTGGATCATGAGTTAGCAATATTTCTAATTGTCTGAGAAAGCAACAGATTTCTTTCCAAAGTGGTTGTACAAGTTTCCATTCCCACCAGCAAAGGAGCATGGCTCCCCTTTCTCCACATCCTCTCCAGCATGTGTTGTCACTTAAGTTTTTTATCTTCACCATTCTGATGGGTGTGTGGTGAAATCTCAAGGTCGTTTTTATTTTCATTTCCTTAATGACTAAGGATATTGAGCACTTAAGTGTTTCTCTGCCATTAGATAGAATCTATTGGGAATTCTGTTTAGCTCTGTACCTCATTTTTAATTGGATTACTTGATGTGTTGTTTTTTAATTTTTTGAGTGCTTTATGTATTCCTGATATTAGCCCTCTGTTGGAGATAGGTTTGCTGAAGAGCCTTTCCCAAACTGCAGGCTGCTGTTTTGTTCTGCTGACAGTGTCTTTTGTTTACAGAAGTTTTTCGGTTTCATGAGGTCCCATTTATTGATTGTTGCTCTTAGAGCCTGTGCTGTTGGTATACTCTTGAGGAAGTTGTCTCCTGTGCTAACGAGTTCAAGGCACTTCCCCACTTTTTTTTCTAACAGATTTAATGTGTCTTTGATCCACTTGGACATTAGTTTTTTGCAGGGTGATATATATGGATCTATTTGCATTTTTGTACATAATGACATTCAGTTATACTAGCACTATTTGTTGAAGATGCTGTCCTTTTATACCATTGTTTGGTTTTGGCTTCTTTGTCAACAATCAAGTATCCATAGGTATTTGTTGGTTTATTTTCTGGGCCTTCTATTTGATTCCATTGATCCATCATTCTGTTTCTATGCCACTACCATGATGTTTTTACTACTGTTGCTTTATAGTACAGCTTGAGATCAGGGATGGAGATACCTCCAGAATATCTAATTGTAAAAGATTGTTTTACCAATCCTGAGTTTTTTGTTTTTCCATATGAAATTGAGAATTTTTTTTCAAGTTTTTTAAAGAATTGTGTTGGTATTTTACTGTAGCTTGCTTTTGGCAGGTTGGTCATTTTTACTATGTTAATCCTACTGATCCCATGAGCATGAGCAATCTTTCTATTTTCTGATATCTTCCTCAATTTCTTTCTTCAGAGACATGAAGTTTTTTTCACTCAGGTCTTTCACTTGCTTGTTTAGAGTCACACCAAGATTCTTTATGTTATAAGTGGCTATTGTGAAAGGTGTAGTTTCTCTAAATTCTTTCACAGCCCTTTGGTCTTCCCTTTACAATAGAACTACTGCTTTTGTTTTTGAGTTAATTTTGTATCCAGCCACTTTGCTGAAGGTGTTTATCAGCTGAAAGAGTTTTTTGGCTTAATTTTTGGGGTTACTCATATATACTATCATATCATCTGCAAATTGTGAAACTTTTATTGCTTCCTTTTTGATTTGTATTCACGTGATCCTCTTTAGTTTTCTTATTGCTCTAGCTAGGACTTCAAGTACTGTATTGAAGAGATACAGACAGAATGGGTAGACTTTCCTTGTTCCTGATTTCAGTGGGATTGATTTGTGTTTCTCTCCATTTAGTTTGATGTTGGCTACAGGTTTGCTGTATATTGTCTTTATTGTGTTTAGGTATGTGCCTTGTATTCCTGTTCTCACCAAGACTTTAAACATGAATGGGTGTTAGGTTTTGTCAAATGCTTTTTCTGCATCTAAGGAGATGATCATATGTTTTTCTCCTTCAGATTATTTATATGGTGGATTACACTGATGGATTTCCAAATATTGAACCACACCTGCATGTCTGGGATGAAGCCTATTTGATCATGGTGGATGATATATTTTACATATTCTTGGATTCAGTTTGCAAATATTTTATTGAGTATATTTGTGTCAATGTTCATAAGAGAGATAGGTCTGAAGTTTTCTTTTTTGTTGTTAGTCTTTGTGTGGTTTAGGTATTAAGGTGACTGTGGCCTCATAGGATGAGTTTGTTAATATTCCTTATGTTTCTATTTTGTGGAGTAGTTTGAAGAGAATTGGAGTTAATTCTTTATTGAAGGTCTGGTAGAATTCTACCTTGAAACCATCTGGTCCTGGGCTCTTCTTGGAAGGGAGACTGTTGATGACTGCTTCTATTTCCTTAGACGATATAAGAGTATTTAATCTATTTACCTGATCTTGGTTTAGCTTTGGTAAATGAAATCTATCAAGAAAATTGTCTATTTCATTTAGATTTATAAATTTTGTGACATAGTCTTCTGTAGTAAGACCTAATGATTCTCTGAATTTCCTCAGTGTCTGTCATTATGTCCCACAGTTTGTTTCTGATTTTGCTGATTTGAATAATTTCTCTCTGCCTTTCGATTAGTTTGGCCAAGAGTTTCTCTTTTTTGTTGAGTTTCTCAAAGAACCAGCTCTTGGTCTCTTTGATACTTTGAATTGTTTTCTTTGTTTCTATTTCATTGATTTCAGCTCTGAGTTTGATTATTTCCAAACATCTACTCCTCTTGGGTATGTCTGTTTCTTTCTCTTTTTTTTCTAGTGCTTTTAGTTGTGCCCTTAGGTTGCTTTTATGAGATGTTTCCAACTTCTTTCTGGAGGCACTTAGTCCTATTAAATTTCCTCTTGGCACTGCTTTCATTGAGTACCATTATTTTGGGAATGCTGTGCATTCATTTTCATTGAATTTTAGGAAGTCTCCAATTTCTTTTATCATTTCTTCCCTGACCAAGTTGTCATTGATCAGAGAATTGTTTAGTTTCCATGTGTCTGTAAGTTTTTTTGTTGTTGTTGTTATTTCCATTGTTGCTGAGATCTAGTTTTAGGACATGGTGGTCTGATAGGATACAAGGGATTATTTAGATCTTCTTGTATCCATTGAGGTTTTCTTTGTGGCCGACTATATGGTCAGTTTTTGAGAAGGTTACATAAGGGTCTGAAAAGAACTTATACTCTTTTGAGTTTGGGTGAAAAGTTCTGTAGACATCTATTAGGTCCATATCATTTAGGACCTCTATAAATTTCATTATTTTCCTATTTAGGTTCTCTCTAGATGACCTGTCCCTTGGGGAAAATGGAGTTTTGAAGTTTCCCACTCTTAAGGTGTTGGGATCTATGTGTAATTTAAGTTTTAATAATGTTTTATTTACAAATATAGGTGCTTTTGTATTGGGGGCATAAATGTTCAGGATTGTGGTGTCCTCCTGGTGGATTTTTCTTTGATGAGAATGAAATGTCACTCCTCATCTAATTTGATTAATTTTGGTTGAAAGTCTATTTTATTAGATATTAGGATAGCTACCTCTGCTTGTTTTCTGGGTCCATTTGCTTGAAAAACATTATTCCAGCCCTAACAAACCTTTGTTTCAGAGTTTTGTTTCTTGGATGCAGCAGAATGTTGGATCCTGTTTCTGCAACCATTCTGTTATTCTGTGTCTTTTTATTGGAGAGTTGAGTCCATTGGTGTTGCTAGATAATAGTGACCAATGAATGTTAGTTCTTTTTATTGTGGAGTTCATGGTGTTTCTATGATCTTATACTTGGTTTCTTTCAATTTTATGTTGTGTAGTTATCTATATCCTGTGTTTTTCTGCTTGTAGTTGATTTCCTTGGATGGCAGTTTTCCTTCTAGCATTTCCTGTAGGGCTGGGTTGCAGAGTAGATATTCTTTAAGTTTACTTTGTCATGGAACACTTTGTTTTCTCCATCTATTGATTGAAAGCTTTGCTGGGTACAATAGTCTGGGTTGGCATCTGTGGTGTCTTAGAGCCTACATGAAATCTGCCCAGGCCCTTCTGTCTTTCATAGTTTCTGTTGAGAAGTCTGGTGTGATTCTGATAGGTCTACCTTTATGCGTAACGAATAATAAAAAAATTAAAATTAAAAAAAGAGAGAGAGATCAGTACCAACAAGGTGAAATATCCTGCAAGTATGTCTTCAGGTCCAGTACATATAAGTTGTGATCAATGGATGTCAAGGCTGGATGTCAAGCTGGCAGCAGAATTTGGCAAAAAATATATTAGGTCTCCCATGTGGTGCTGGGTTTTAAGGCATAGAGGGGTCATGGAGAGAACTTTGAGGCTCATACTATGAGCCTGGGTTGGAGTTTCTCTGAGAAGCAGACAAAAGAGCCACTGGCTGAAGATGCTGCTTTAGTTGTAGCACAGGCCCAAGATTAAAGGCGTCATGGCTAAGATGAAATTTGTGTAGCTTTGTGTATGTTGTATGCCTTTCCTAGTCTGTTCTGTTTTAATTTTCTTCTCTTTGTGTGAATTATAAAGAAGACAGGAGCTATATAGCTAAAAGAATGGTGGTAAAATTTTAGTACTGAGATATTCATATTGTTACAAATCATTTTATTATTCTTTTCATAAAATAAACACCTCAAGAACCAAAGTCCAGCAATACCTCAAAATCTCAGTGTTAGCTTTTCAAGATAATTGTACTCATTATTTGTGTTGCTACACAAAAACACACATACTTGCACACAAACTGTATGAGTATTGAGATAAAAGACCAATTTTAAGAATATTTTTTTTCTGTATTTGCTACTTTGTGTGGGTTCTTCTTCTGTTTCCTAATAGTATCTTCTCTGGCTTGGCTCAGCGTCTCAACATTTATTTATTTATTGTGTATACAATGTCCTGTCTGCACAGCAGCAGAGGGCGCCAGATCTCACTATAGATGGTTGTGAGCCGCCATATAGTTGCTGGGAATTGAACTCAGGATCTTCAGAAGAGCAGCCAGTGCTCTTAACCTCAGAGGTATGGGTTCCATTGTAATAGGAACAGGAACTGTCTCTGACATGAACTGATTGGGCTGCTCTTTAATTACCTCCCCCTGAGGGGGAAGCAACATTACCAGGCCACAGAGGAAGACAATGCAGCCACTCCTGATGAGACCTAATTGACTAAGATCAGAAGGAAGAAAAAGAAGACCTGCCCTATCAGTGGACTTGTGGAGGGGCATGCATGCAGAGGGTGGAGGAAGGGAGGGATTGGTACGGGGAGAGGGATGGAAACACAGGCGGGATACAAAGTGAATAAAATGTAATTAATAAAGTATTTAAAAACAGAATAGTTTTTCTCCTCTATCATGGGTTCTTCGGGGAAAATAACTCAGGTTATCAAGATTGCATTGTAAATACTTTCATCGACTGACCTCTCTTGGGAGTCACCAGAATTGTCTTTCTACATCTGGACATGTTTGAAATAAATAAGTAAAAATTGAAAAGAAGAAACATCTCAGCCAATTCTATTCAAATTAGTCTCACAATGTTCTCTTCCTATCTTAACACACACACAGACACACACACACACACATACAAACATACACTGAAGCTCACTCAGACTCAAGTAGAAACATTCATCCTATTTTTTTCTTCTGATAATAAACTCAGTAAAGTCTATAATACCTTTTTACTAATCTCCAGAAATATATGCACTTATTATAATACACATTCCTTTATTGGTTTGTAAAATTCATTGGAGCAAAGCAGTCTGTCGCGGTGGCCGATCGCTTTCTGAGCAAATGTGATGTAGGTCATATATGCCTGGTCAGGTTTTTATTGGGCTCTACTAACCATCAGGGATATAAAGAAAAATTATCAGCACTGACTGTATTTTTAATTAAAAATATTCCAAAGTAGGTCACTTATGAAATCTCTTCAATTGAGAAATTATCCAAAAAGAACATGAAAGCTAGGATACTTAGAAGAGAATTGTCCCAATTCCCATGTGTGGTATTACATATTTCAATATGTCAATGAGGATATATAAATATTACTGACTGCACATACCCATCACCCTATACTCATTTCTCTTTCCTTCTACCTTCACACATAATTTATAGTCCAAATAATTTTCATTTAATTATATATAAAATTATATATATATATATATATATATATATAAATTATGTACAAAATTGGCTTAATAACATTACTGATCTTAACCAATATGAAAAATTATCCTGTCAAAAATGTCATTTTTCATATAGTAATAATAGTAGTGTTTAATTTCTACTACTAATTTCACTGAACTCAGACATCACTGGAAGCACAGAGCATGCTGAGATGATAGTCTCTCTTGTTTTGCTGAACATGGAAGAGTACGAGTAGCAGTTGATACTGTATCTTATACTTTTAAGATCATGTTTACCCTTCAAAAGATGACTAATCATAGTAAGTAAACAGATTTATTTGAACTAAGTAGAAATGATGCATAACAAACAACATACTTGTGTTTAGTGGACACCACCTAAATTTTCAGTCAATTCCTACTTAGTCTTGGATGAAGCCAAATGTTATTTTGTAAAATTTCCCTTAACAGCCTTGAAACACGCCACTGCCTGTATTTCTTCTTTCCTTCCTCCTTCCTTCCTTCCTTCCTTCCTTCCTTCCTTCCTTCCTTCCTTCCTTCCTTCCTTTCCTTACATCTTTTTCTCTGGCCATCTACAGATTGCACTGTTGACCAACATAAATGTCATCCTAATCACCTCTGTGTTTCACAGTACTCAGCCAATAGTGAATACATAGACCAAATAACCAACCATGATTTCTTAAACATGGAGACAATTCCTAAGAGGCAGGATATTCCGTACTAAAGCTAGGACACCACAAGTAGGATGGCTCCTTTCCTAATTAAGATTTTAATATGTATTTATTATTTATATATTTATCTATTATTTTATATATACTATGTATTTATTATATATTATATATAAAACGGGATGTTTTATAATTATTCCTCTAGCTATGAAATTTCTTCAGCCCCACTGAAATCAGGGACAAGGCAAGGCTGCCCACTTTCTCCATAGCACTTCAACATAGTTCTTGAAGTCCATGCAAGATAAATTTTTAGTTTACGAACGTGTTAAAGACTTAAACATAAAGTGTGAAACTCTAAAACTCCTAGAAAATAACCAATTTGTTTTTACAAAAGACATGAATTTTGAATGTATTACAGAAGTATTCTCTAATGAATGGTTTGAAAAAAAATTGTTATTTTTAATAATATATAAATAAAATTCATATGGCTATTAATGGTATGGTCTTGATTCACAAGTCCTCCTTAAATTAATATCTGAAGCAAATACCCCTAGGCTGGTGGCCTTTTAAGATTTACAATAGTAATTATTAGATAAAATATTACACTTTCCATAGAACAAATATCAGCTTATTTCTTCTCTTATTCTTTTCTTCTTTTCAGTAATATTTGAGTAATTTCAAATCTCAAGATTCCAGAATAAAAATTATAATTTTAATTCAGTTTTACATCCATCGTTATTTGTATGATGCTGTTTGCAGTTTAATTGGATGATAACAGCAAAAAATAAAATAAAATATTAGCCCTTTCCTTTAATTTTTGTTTTATTATATCATTCTCCTCTTTATTTTCTCCACACTCTCCATACAATCTCCCATTATTCTCTTCAATATTCTTGTTATCTTAATATTTGATTGTTGCTGTAGACATATATGTATATATGTATTATATTTACACACATATATATGTTGTGTTACTTCCATTTACCTGAAGTAATTGTCCTCTGGGAGACTGCTGAATAAGCTCATCTTTCCACTGCTTTCTGAACTCTGGCTGGCTGGTTCAACTCAGCTGTTCTGGCTCAAACTCCTCTTCAAGCTGACTAATTCAGTCTGGCTTCTCTTAGCATCTGAATGAAATGCTCTGCTTGGCCTCAAACTAATTCTGGCAATTTGTTCTAATCTCCTGGCTCCTTCTTACTCTCTGGCTTCAACTACCTCTGCTGACCTGCATTAAACTGCTTGAGTTCATGAACATACTCAACTCCACTGCACTGCACTCACTACACGGACTCCCAGCTTACTGAATGAACTCAGCTCCATTTCGCTGAAGTGACTGAATTGATTTGAACTGCCACAAATTAAACTGCCACCACAGTACCTCTCAAATGACTCCCCACTGACTGCCATCTGACCACCTCAACTCAACTGTATTCTCTACTGTACTCTTTACTATACTCTACTTCTTTCTCTACTATGCGATCTTCTCTATGGAACTAATTATTGAACTCAATGGTATTATCTTCTCTACTTTCTACTCTACTGTACTCTTCACTCTCAACTCTATAGCATTGCTCTTAAGTAGTTTTTCTTTCTTGCCTGTTATCATGAGACTTGGGCATATTCCATCTCTTACTCATTCTGTCAAACAGTTCTCTGATTCATCACTTTGTTCCTTAATTAGATATCATTGTTTATTCCAGCCAAAAGGATTTAAGGTATGTCTTCTGGCCAGAAGGATTAAAGGTGTATATTAAGGGCATGCCTGGATTCCAGCCAGATGACATAGATTTAGAAGGTCTTTGAATGTGATCAGAGCAACCATGTTGCTTGATTAATATTTCTCTAAAAATATATTAATATATATACACATTCAGAGAGAATACATATATGTATATATGTAGAGAATGTACATATATGTATTTTTCTACACATATATACATATATGTTCATATGTATGTATAGATTTAGAAATAGATACATATATAATCACATACATGTATATAATCTATCTATCTAGGCGATCTAGCTATATCTGAACTGTGGGTGGCTAATTCAACTCAGTAGCTCTAGCTCAAACTCCCTATCAATGACTGATTCAAACTGGTTTCTCTCAGACTGAATTGCTCTGCTTATACTGAAGCTAACTCTTGAAATCTGTTCTAATTTTCTGGCTCCTTCTTATTCTTTGGATCATTCAGTATCCACCTGTGTATAGCTTGTAATCTCTGCAACCTGTCTTGGTAAAACTGTCCTCTCTCTCTCTCTCTCTCTCTCTCTCTCTGTGTGTGTGTGTGTGTGTGTGTGTGTGTGTGTGTGTGTGTGTATGTGTGTTTGAGCTTCACTTAAGTTGACTCTCTTCTTCCTGAAAGTTAGGGATATAATATTCTGTCAAATTTTTCTCTGCTTTTTCACATTGCCTCTCTATTAGGCAACTCTTTCAAACATTGATACTACTTTCTACAAACTAACTTTACCTTCATTGTTTAGGATTAAAGGTATATGCTAAGGATGTATCTGTATTTTATTTTAGCTGAATTACACAGACCTAGAAGGTCTTTGGATATGATCAGAGTAGTCATTGTTTCTGGATTAAAATTCCTCTACAGAGCAACACGTTTTTAATGGCAAAAAGTACACCCTGTAATTTTACTTGTCAGCTGCAGAGTACAATTTTGAACAAGCAAACAGTTTAACAGAAGCTAAAATAAGCAATTAGCTGGACAAGGAGATTTACACAAATGGACAGTTTAACAGGTCAGTGTAAATTAGCTGCGGCATCTTGACCTTGGGTTTCTAGAATAGAGTTGGGTAATTTTCCACAGGGATTTCCATTACGCAGATCAAATTCTAGTCAAACATAAAATAATCTTGTAAAGAATATGAGAGAATATGAGAGGAAGAAACTCTGCACTGTCTTGCCCTGTTATGACCTCTTTCCCTGCCATCCTATGTACACTCTTTCTATCTGTCCTTAGAAAACATAAAAGAAATAATAATAAAATAAATTAAGACACTTACATTCTTTCTGCTCTCTCTTCCAGAAAGTGCCCTGAGCCTTCAAAAGGGGATTTTCATTCACACATTCCATTCACGGCTGAATGTTTCAAGGTTTCTCATTACTCTCTGCACATTATCTAGGTCTGTATTTTTACCCTTATGCTTTAGGAAAGAGCTTCTCTGATGATGGCTGAGAAAGGGCCTGATCTATGACTGTAGCAAACTAATATTATTAGGCGAGTCGTTTTATTGCTAAGTTACTTTAGCAGAAGAGTAGTGTTTGGTTTTACCTTAAGTTCCTGAGCAATCTGGTCTCAGATTCTTGGCCATAAATCAGTGTTGTTCACAGAGTTGACCTTAAATCAAATCAGGTATTGGTTGGTTACTCCTACAAGCATTGTGCCATGATTGCACCAAAATATCTTTTAGGCAGTCAACCTTGTACAATGCAAGGTTTGTGACTGAGTTGAAGTTTTCATTTTCCCTTAGCAGTGTGAAGAGTACTTTCCATTAGCATGAATACTAGCAGGGGTGAATATTCCAGGTAGGCACCAGCCTGACCTCTCCATATTTGGTGAGTTGTGTAGATGCTGTTGCAGCAATAGGGCCTCACTACCAATTTGTGGAGAACTGTAAAAGAATTTTAATCTAGAAGCATGACTGCTTCATGAAATAATATCCAAACACTTTCTAGGTCACTGTAATCCAGATGGAATGCAGACACCCTCTGGATTACAGTCTGATCTAGGTGGAATACAGACAAGGCCTTGGTATGCAATGAAGGTAAGGTTAGTTTATAGAAGGACAGAACCATGTTTGAAAGTGATGTCTAAATGAGGGGCAGACAGAGTGATGAATCAGAGAAGGAACTGACAGTATGGGCCACAGTTACTATATGCCCAGCTCTCGTAAGAAGACAGAAAAGAGAAATTACTTAAGAGCAGTGGAAAGGAGAGAGAGGATTTTTTTTTTTTTTTTTTTTACCAAGAGATCCTTACCAGCACAGTTAGGAAGCACAATTCAATAAGTCAAGAGAAGCCAGTTTGAACCAGTCAGCTTGTAGAGGCGTGTAGTCCAAAACAGCTGAGTTGAAGCAGCCAGCAAGAGTTAAAAAACTAGAAAATCTTGGGAAGGGCTTTCATTTCACCCCTCATCTGAGGAAATAAAAAGGGAAGTGGAGGCTGTCTCTGACATAGACTCTGCTGCCTGCTTTCTTATTACTCTAGGTGAAGGCTGCTTTACTGACCATTGGGGAAGAGGATATACTCAGTTTCTCAGTCCTATATAATGAGTTGGGGTAGAGGGGGGTACCCCTTATTTTAGGAATAGGGCATGATTGATGGGAGAAGAAGAAGGGACTATGAGACTGGGAGAAGAAGAGCATGGGAGCCACAATCGGGATGTAAAGTAAATAAATAAATATTTTTTAAAAAACTACATTTACGATTCTGACCAGAAGTACAGCAGGATCAGCACAGTGACCAGCAATCAGAACTCTCGGCCATAAGTCGTAGTGATTGTGTTTCCCAGAAAAAGTCTAGCAGACTGGCGGGGCCAAGCCGCCATCACTCAGCTGTGCTCCAGACACAGGCACAAACAGTTGCTGCGTGCCAGATGTCCAACTGGGTCACAGCAGCTGATCATTAAATTTACAGCAAGAAACTCAGAAACAGGGCAGCTGTCTTCAGGACTTCCCTGGGTGAGAGGAGAACCCTCTCAACTAACAAAGACCACAGTTACTACTCAGGTCTCTATCGGTGAGGTGAGCAGCAGCAACTCCTGAGAAAACGCCAGCCATCCAGGGACTATACCCAAAAAGCTGAGGAGACTTCCTTCAGGAAAAAACAGCTTTCTGCAAAGGGGATTCTCCCCACCACACAGGATCCCCAGGAACCACCAGAAAATAACCCCAAACAGCTAAGATAGTACAATGGGTAGAGGCCAGCATAAAAGATCAAGCAACAAAAGACAGAGCAATATGGAATCTCCAGAACCCAGTTACCCAGGGGCAAGTAGCCCTGGACACCCCAGCGTAACTGAAGATGACCTAACAACTATGCTCATGAAGATGATAACAGAGGAAACAAATAACATACGTAAAGACATAGAGGAAGATAAACTCAAACAGAATGTTGCCATCCGTAAATTAATAGAGGAAGCTGCAGCCAAACAGTTTATGGCCTTTAGAAAAGAAATGCTTATTAAAACACTGAATGAAATAAGAGAAACAGAGTTGAAGGAAGTAAAAGAAAAACAAGAAAGTACAATCAGACAGGTGAAGGAAGTAAACAAAACAACTCAAGACCTGAAGATAGAATT